>BQNB010034513.1:0-39407 GCA_026074375.1 Tanacetum coccineum
CAAACTACGCTAATGAAGGTCACGTCTTCAGACTAGAATATCATTGGGAACGACAATCAACATCCCCCACTCTGAAGTTCGAAACTCGACCGTCGTAGTTAAATATGACCTTTATTTAAAACATTTCTTTAAAAACTCTTAGTGTATTGTTTGCCTTGTGGTACGGATATATCCACTCTCTTCAATAAATAATTGTTTGTACAATTAACTTCTCATATTCCATTTTTATATCTTCGATATACCATATCCTTATTATGTGCGAGTTTTAACCATTAGTATTAACTCCCTTCCATAACCAATTGCTCATAACATTATTTCCTCTATCCCATTTTAACATCCTTAATAAACCACTTCCTTAATATGTGCTTGTTTTGGCCATTGGTATTAACTCTCTTTAATAATTAATTGTTTGCACAATTAATTCACCTATCTCGTTTAGCAATCTTGACATATTGTTTCCTTGAAATATGCCTCTCCCAATTATTGATATTATTGCATCGGTTAATTTCATGAATGACTCTCTACAGTCTTTCAAAATTTCTTACGTTTACTTCTTATGACCGTTATAGTAATTTGATATTCTTGACATCTACTTCTATTTCTTATTATTATGATCAATTGACCCTTTGTTTGCCTGATTATTTGTGCAAAGGATTCTTCGTACTTCCTTGATTCGTAAATTTGCTTATGCAAACCATTCTTTATATATATGTTTATCCTTTTAATCATTATTTCATTTGTACATTCGTCCTTCTATGTGCTCTCTTAAATCGTTGACACGTTCGTATTCTACATGCTCGCGACATCTTATATTGTTTCTTCACATACTCTCATCCATTCCCCTCGCAATGCTATAACTATTTTTTTTCTTTATGATCCACTCATTCCTTCGTTGCATTGATTTAATGATTTTTCGCTACCTTGTTCACAAAATGTTCAATCTCTGTTTTAGGATTCTCTAAATCCTAAAATATCAAACTCATTATCACTTTTTTGAATTGACATTCACTTCCTATGAAGATTAGTAATTTATTTGATTCCTCCGTTTGCATTGATTATCATCCCAAATTCATTTTCGATCTTGATCCATATTGTCACTTGATGTCTACTTCTCTAATCATCAGTATGGCCTATTAATTCCTTGTTTTCACTTGATTTATCTTCAATACATATATTCCATCTTTTCATTAAGGACTTTTCTAACCACTAATCCGTACCTACAAGCACATTACAGACATTCCATGCCTTAACCATTTATTTATCCCATACTTGTTTGCTACCTTGTTTAACTTCTTTATTGAATTCACGAACATGTTTTGACGCATAACCTAAAGTTCAGAGCTTTAGTCCCTGCATTGAAAGAAATGGTTATCTGAAGAAAACCTTGTCATTCCGCTAAATGAAATTGGCTCGACAACAAGCTATACTTTAACAAGAATCATGTAAGATCATAAACCATGAGGTCAAACAACATATCTCTATAGTCAAGGTTCATTGGAACTCTCGACGAGGACCTGAATTCACTTAGTAGCGAGAATAGAAGTTCAAGGCCAAGTACCCGCATCTTTTCGCCTTCACTTCGTCTACCGCCGCCAGTTGAACTCTGGGGACCAGAGTTCCCTTAGGGGGATCGACTGTGAGAATTCGTAAAATTAAGCCGTATTTTAGCTCTTTGCTCGTCTACATGTTTATCGTAGTTAAATATTTCCATTTTTTTTCTTTTTCACCCCTAAGTTTTATAAACTTTATTTTACCATTTTTAGTTTTGGTTCGCGTCTAGTTGAAAATCGTCGTTTTAGCTAATTACGAGTTGTACTTTGAATAATTATCCGTAAGCGTTTTAAGAAATTTAAAATTTCATGTTTTCACTCCGGAAGTCAATTTATTGTTATTTTAGTATTTTATGATTTTCTTCGCGTTTTGCCGAAACCATGTCAAAAAAAATGTTATTTTTACACTTTTAGATAAATGTTTTAGCCCAAAATAGAGTAGTATAAAAAAATGTGTGTAACCCTAAGCCCAAACCAAACACTCCCTTTATCCTTTTTGTGAGCTCCTACAAAACTAAAAACCAAACACCCCTAGAAGTCAATTAGGCAATATTGACTAGTATATAAAGATTTTGACCTCTTAATAAAAAAACACAGTTTCAAGTTTATTAAAAAAATTATATGTCTCCTTCTTGCTCTTCTGTGAACATCGACCCACCACAAACCTCAACCAAATCATCACCAAAAAATTCAATCAAACACTTCCTAATAATCCTACATCAACACCACATTAATCCCCACCATTATTTCAAGGTTCAATCAACCATGCAAGACTTTTTCAAGATTTTGGGTTTTTGAAGATTTAATTGAAATTGGGCACAATTGAAGCAACAAGGGTTTGATTCAAGTGTAATTGAAGATATTGGTATAAAAAATCAAGGGTTTGACTAATTTGGGGTGTTTGGTTTCGGCATAAACAAGGAACCCACAAGGTTTCCTTGTTGATTTTCTTGCTTATCTTGCTACATTGTAAGTATAATTTAGTTTCCTTTGATCATATTTAATTTTGTGTGCATGTGTTCAATTGTGTGCTAAGAATCCCTAAGTATTAGTATTGGTGATGTTCTTGATGTTTGGATAAATTGTGGTTATAATATTGGATGGAGATTAGGCTTATAATGATGTTGTAATGTTGTGAAAGTGTAAAAATTGAAGTTTGAAGGGGTTTAAAGCTACCCAAATTAGTGCAGAAAATTTGAGTGCCTTATTCGGCCGGGTCAAACTTAGTAAGACTGAAATTAGAACTTAAATTATGTTAGGGGACGTTAATAGCTTCGAGTCGATAGGTCGCACGTCCCGTAACTCTTAAAAATGAAGTTTTTATGGCCTCCGAAAGTTTAGAAATCAATAAAACCGAATTCTGCATTTTATAAATCAATACTTGCTGATGCGATTTTCATGAGCCGTTTTGGGGCCTTTCTGGTCCGAACCGGTCTTCCGCTAAAACTAAAAAGTTGTTTAGAATGACGTTTTACCTTTCCGCGAGGTTTGCCAAGTCTAAAAATGTGTAATGCGAAAAAAGTATAGGGAAAGTCTGTGTTTTTCATATTTTATTAGTTAACATTCAGACTGAGAAATGAGCATTTTGGTTCTTTTCTGTCGAGTAGTTTGGGTCTCGGCTTTAAACTAAAAAGTTGTTCAAAATGCCGTTTTACTTCCTCGCGAGGCTTGCGAAGGTCTGGAAAATGAGTGATTTTAGTGTTAAAAATCGTTTGAGTCAACCTAGAAAATGCTTTGACTTAATAAAAGGCAAAATTAGTTAAAAAAAAAATTTGTAAAGCGATGATCTTTAGTGTGGTAGGGTTTATAACTTAAAAATGTTTAGACAAGAAATTTATACTCCATATTGTCGGCGTTAAACCTTTTTCGTCACTTCTAAAAATAGTAAGGTTCGAAAATTAGTAATTATAAAAAATGGAAACTTTTTCTAAAGAAATTAAACGGAAGGGTTAAATAGTTCGTTTATAAGGGGGCTTAAAGAAAAACACTTGACGATGTTGATTATAAGAGTTTTAAGGCGAGTGTAGGGATTCTAAGCACCTGGTTATGTATATGCAATACATATGTACATTATTATTATATTTTATATGCAATTATGCATTTACGTGGTAATATCTAAAGCTTCTAAAAAAGGCCACTTATTTTTAGGGCGTGGTTGATACGTTGGTTTGCTTACTCTCTTTTTATTTGATTTTTGTCCGACTACTTTTCTACCTACGTTGAGTTCATATCCCCTTTTCTATGTACTTGTTGTTTACAATCTACGGCGGTGAAGATACTGCTATGTTTTAATCTGAACGTAAGTATTTAAAAACTGTTGCTTATGCCTGATTTATTGACTGAATTATTATTGACTAAGTACACTTCTGCTACTTAAGTCCCTTAGTTTATCGTGAACGTCAGTTGCTGTTTGTACTGTGAGCGTGAATGTTGTGGATAGATCTATCGGGGACTGACAATCTCCGTTACTTTTCCGGTCTTTATGGTTTTCGAGATAACATGTGACGAATTAAAATGTGAAATATCCTTGGGGTTATTAGCAGTATACCCTACTTTTATTGGGGCAAAAATATTGTTAAGGTGTCGGTGTCATGAGCTTAGTGCAATAATACATATTTCTTTAGAGCTTTGATGAATTTGTTTTCTATTGTCTACTTTACTTTATCTTGTGGTTCCATAAACTGTTTGTTTACATTTCATTACTCGATTACTAATCATTACTTATGATTAAACTATGGAATTACGCAACAATTTTGTTGATTTTAGCATGTTTTATCTCATGGTATTTCAGGTATATTCTCGGAGGGATAAAGCAGCGCGGATATGTACGTTGGGAGACTCTACATTTTATTCCACTCGACAAAACTTAAATTTTTGAAAAACATGTATCTGTTTTATTTTACTGTTGGGACAGGACCTGTTTTTCTCTTATTTTAATTCGATGAAAACTTTATCTAAACTTTATTAATGTCTAAACACTTGGTGTTATTTTATTAAAAACGTTGGGACTTGTTTGCAAAACTCTGATGCTTTAATGTATCGAATGTGACATTTTTGAAATGTATTTTAATACGGTCTATTTTGAGGTCATTTTTTATGACTTGTACTTCCTTGTCTCCATGACAGTCGCACCCAATGTTACCTTTTTCGTTGCAGTCGATTTTTGGAGGTTGTGAATTCTTCGCAGAGCTGGGACATAAAAGGAATAAATACGATCTCGGAGCTGGACTTCGAAAATCTGACTTCCTAATGATTTTGAAGGACCTTGTATCTAATTCATTTTCAAGGTCAGATAAATCATTTATCTGGTGTAGACATACAAGTTTATATTTTTTTGTCAACGCAGTTAACATGTGGATAAAGGACTCTTCATCAGGAATACGGTGGAAGATCTGCAGCTCAGGATTGAAAGTTATCAAACAAAACTCAATCTCACTCAACCAGATTGGGATGCATCTGACTTTCTGTTCAAAGAAGATTACACCATAGTCAGCAAGCCAAGGGCGGTAATCTACATAGACAGAAATGATCAGAAGAAGATGATGCGAGAGACTGAAGTGCACAAGTTCAGTGATGGCACGTTAAATAGGATTCTAGATAAGCTGGATCACATGGTTAAAGACTTCAAGTTGTTCAAGTACAATCCGGGAATGACAACACGAATTTGGTCTGAGGACGATAGAAGGAGGAGTAAGGATTTTATGGAGGTGATCGAGAGAAGACTCAAGATTAAGAGAATATTCAGGCTTCTCGAAAGCTTTGTTGGTGGAAGACTAAGAGATGTTGACTACAGACTTATTCAGAGAACTGAATGATTTCATCATTCTGATACTCATGTCAATATCATCTTATTTTTGTATAATATATCTTGTACATTATTATATGTAGTGTATCGTTAAGTGTTCAATGACAAGTATAAAGTTTTTCAAGAGTTTTCTCGTTAAACTCAAAATCTTTCCAAATTTTTATACTCGTCACTCACACGTACCCTCATAGATTCAGGGGGGGCATTTTGTTTCCCATTCGGCTTGTGAATAATCAGCACATTTTTCTCCTAATTTTCTAATATATTTGAATCAATTGATATCCAAAATATCAAAGGGTTTGAAATTTTTGATAAGGGGAGAAAATGTAATTTAAATATGAAATCTGATAAAAAATGCGACTTTGTGGACTCATATGTATACTCCATCCTCCTTGTGCTACCCACTTTCATTTAATCGATGCACATGTTGAGGGGGAGCGTTTCTGAAAATTAAAAAACAATCGAGGTACTAAAAGCTTTGATATTTATATCACAAGTACCCGATTGAGTTTTTCAATTGGTTTTATGGCAAGGTGAACTGTACAACAAAGACCGACCATGTATTTAAATTTTATCGGAGTTATAAGGTTGGTAAGGTTAGGTATTAGTTCCCATGCTCCAGCCAGAACCGGAGGGATCTACCCAGGGAAAATCCACTAGTTAGTGTAGAAGTCCTTAGGTGTGACATAAAAAATGAGTAAAAGTGAGAATAAGGGAATAGTGGTGACTGAGATGGAGCTAGAACTGGAACAAACCCAACAAGGTTCTAGTCATGAAGTCTCGGTAAGCACGAAAGGGGTTGAAGAATGAAAAATAAATGTAAGGATACAGGGTGTAAAGAAATAAGCCCTCCATACACTTAGGCAGAAACTGGGTCAATACATCTGCTGTCAGAATCACAATGATGATTGCTGACATTGAAGACTGACATCATGGACCCGGTGATTCAATGCACAACCCTCCCTAGCCACTCAGAATCTCTCAAAAGATTTATGTTTCATTTCTTACGAAGACTAAACACGTTATCTATTGACTTTCTCACTTCGAGTTAGTTGATA
Source organism: Tanacetum coccineum (assembly GCA_026074375.1). Lineage (NCBI taxonomy): Eukaryota > Viridiplantae > Streptophyta > Magnoliopsida > Asterales > Asteraceae > Tanacetum > Tanacetum coccineum. The sequence continues at coordinate 6,414 of BQNB010034513.1, forward strand.
TTGAAAAGGTGGCAGTCCGCTTTAGCCTCCGATCACTAAAACCAGAAACGCACAATTGAGTCTAAAGCCAAGAGATCATCAATTAATCTCATTAGGATACTATTCCATCTTACTTGTTCTTCACACAATGTGAAAACAAGGTTTATCATAAGAGTCCTACGCATTATCCTTGTGGTATTGCCAGAACATCCGAGTGATACCTAAGTATCATAGTAAAGATGGAAATCCTGCTAGAGCCAACATCAAACAAGCTCTTGGTAGGTGACTTGTGAGATCCTAAATGGATCATACTTGTGTCAACTGGAAAGAAACGATGGTGCGATTCTACAAGAATCAAACTTGTTCCAGTAGATGAATTGACGGTTAATGAACTTTGACAAAAGCTTAAAACTCTCGATGTGTTACAAAAACACTTTCACTAAGTAACACATCGACTGATTTTCAAACCAATTTTTCTCTTTATTGCTAACTGTTTTATTACAGGTTCATATAAAGATGGAGATGGTGTCATCGTGTTCCGGCCAAGACAAGTTTATTACCGCATGCTCATACTTGACCTACACATTCAAAGAAATCATGAAAGCTCAAGCATATGTTTTCTATGCTTCCGCAACTCTGATATCACACGTCTCTTGAAGTGGCCAAGTATTAAAGTTAAAGAACTTCAAGAACAATGTATTCAAGTTTTCAAGATCAAGAAAGGTATGAGCATGACGGTCCGCTAGACACAAGACCACAAGACGACTAAAGATCACAAGATGATGATCAGAGATTAGATTTGGCTGATGATCTAAAGAAAGCTCAAGTCACATATCAAGTACATACACAAGCCACAAGACAAAGTCCACTACATCAACGTACAAGATATCACATGAAGAATCAAAGACTACGAGCTGAACACATGATCAGTCAGAAGATTACTGAGCTTACGTTAGTACTTTCTAGGGTGACCTCCCTTAGGGGGAGATTGTTAGATATTATAAAAAGACTCGGTCACCTCGTGTATTTTACCATTTATTATAGCTCGTAGTCAATAGTTAATCGTATGACATTCGGTATTGGGCTGGGTATTAAAGCCCACGTGTAAGCCCACTACCAAGGCCTTTTGGTCGGTTTTGTATCAACTATATAAAGCCTCTTCCATATGTTGGAAGAGGTGGTTAGTTATTTCATTATACAAGTCATATTTTCTCTCACTAGAAATTTTTCTCTCTCACTTTCTCTCTCTAGATTCGGCTAACCAGTCTATCTTCCATTGTGTTATGATTTCCAATATCCTACATCTAAACAACCATAAAAACAAAAGTTTGATGTGTTTAAATATGAAAAGGATAATGTTTTAGGCGTTTTATGTGATTGTTTTGAACCGTGACTTTTTGGAACAAAAAACATCAACACTATTTTGATTTCTCTACAAAATTTCGTCGTCTTTTAAACCTACATACATCTCTAGTGATAAGTTTCAATCATCACTAAACCATCGTAAGAAACACATTTCAACCAAGTATTCTCGAAACACATTTTGCAAAAGTCAAAATCTATTGAATTCTACAATCCTATGCTTAACACACCTAAACATGGTCAAACTTCAACCTAATCTTACAATATTCCAATATTTGCCATAACATCTTATGACTGACCCATATATACGAGTTTACAACAACAATCTGTATTAGCAAACATAATTCGTCATACCATAAAATTATGTCAAAGTACTAAAAAGCTGTGAACCATCTAGATATATATACTAAAAACCAAGTATATAGTCGATAAATATAGATATATATATATATATATATATATATATGTATATATATATATATATGTATATATATATATATATGTATATATATTAAAGACCAAGTATATAGCCGGCTTATGGCTTATTTGGTTTGGGCTTATGTTTAATAAGCTCACTTTTTCTGACTTATTTTGACATTTTCGGCTTATATAAGTTTATTATGACATAATGAACATAATGAACTTATTTAAGCAAAAAAGTTTCAAAATAAGCCGCACAAAAAGTGAGAAGCATAAGCCGAAAACCAAATAAGCTATAAGCCGGCTATATAAGCCGAAATAAACACCATTAAGACTGAATTTTCATTCAATTTCTTCACAATTGAGACAGGCCCATATGATAAAACAACAAAACAAACAAAACCCATAATTCAAAAGACCTAAATTATCACTAACAAGAGTTAAAAAATTGTGAACCAATCTTATGATACAAGTGAAAAGATATGAAATGAATAAAGTTCAAACCTTTGACCGAATCAAAAGAACATAAACCAATCTTATGATAATAAAAACAAATTATAAAAAATGTACAATTTAAACATATAACAAAAAGTCAATGATGACGACCCTGTATGGACGATGGGCTCTCTCTTTTTTTGGGCTAAAAAAATGGCCCGATTCCTCTTTTTTTTATAACACTGAATCACTGATATCCTTTTTACAATACTAGGCGAATACCCGTGCACGCACGGAAAATCCCTAGCGGCCAAAATTTAAGATATGGCAAATATTGAATAAACGTTTTTCGTGTAACGTAAATAATAGATCGTTGAGTAAAAATTAAAAACGAAAGTCAATGGCCAGATAATAACGACATGAGATAGTTGTGTAAGTGTTTCGTATAACCTTCAAAATAAAACGTGAAAAGATCAACATGTAATTGCAAACGGTTGTAACATGCGATAATATAACTCAAGCAAAAAATTCTTAACATGTATCAAGCAACATATAAAGATATTTAGTGAAACTAATAGACAGTTATATTCCAATTATTAATAATTAACAATGTACCTAAAACTTGGTCGGAAATGTCCAATCCCTATTAGTTTACTGATTATTCCCGCCTAAACCGAATTAAGAATAGGGTTTTGCAAACCTGGTGGTAGTAGTGTACGTAAGAACCAGTGAAGTGGTTCGGGAGTCTGCTTATGCGGTCTAACAAGTTGGTACGACTAACACTACCAGACACATCCCTCCATTACACACTCCTTTTCGGAAGGAGTCTAAACCAAAAAGAAAAAAGTCGTCGGATTATGTGATCAACCTGTTTATGTGTATGTAAGTGTTTTAATTAATAAAATCTTTTTTAAAGAGTGTTATTAGAGAAAGAATTAAAGTGGCTCGTCTTTTAGTGTCACAATTACACTTAATCTAAAATTAGTTAAAGGAGGTAAATTCGAGAAGTAAACATTTCATCAATTTTCTGTAAAAGACATTTTATTATTTGATATTTTCTCCTCAAAAAAGTAAGTGGCTTATAAAATTTAAGAAATGAAGCATTTAAAGTTGATTTTAATTATTAGCTATATATTTGTGTGTCGTAACAATATATACATATAAAAGTTTTTGATAATTTTTGTCCAATCTTACTGTCTGTCACCCTAACACCTTTCAATATTTTATATATTTGTTTTATAATTTTTTACATCATTCTCATAACGATGAAACTACATTTGAAGATGTGAAAATTAACTCCAATTTTATCAAATTTCAACTCATTTTTATACTGGTAAATATAATAATCTAATTATTACTTATAACAATGTTTTATCCCTTGTCATGTTTTCATCTTCTCCACCATTAGCCGGCATTTGTTCCTTTTTAGCCAAACCACAAAATCTTGTAAACATTTGTGTTTATATACTTTTGACATTTAGCATAATTTCTAACTTTCATCTTTTTTAATTGTTTGATTGTCATACTTTTTCATACCTTTTAACTTTTTGTTTAAATACTTGTAATTTGATTGATCAGAAGTAGTTCATTACCATGGTTTCCCATCAACAATCTTAAAACTCGTATTTTTTAATCTCATAAAGCAAATTAAGATGAAAGAAACAGGCGAAATTGCGGCTTGCGTGTTGCGGCGGGCGAGCGTGTTTTTTTGTTGTATTATTTAACGTATGTTTTGTTTCAAATTTTTTAACATGTTCGCTAACACAAAACTAAAAAGATATGATAAGAATCAAAACTATAGATGTCACCAGATTCATTTTCTATTGCTTGCATTTTACAGTACGCATAATAACTTTTACAACTCTTAGACAAAAGCATGAGCAACAAAAACCGACTTATATTGCTCATCGGAACAAAAAACCATTAACAACATCCATCTTACACAAACTCACGATCAGCAAAAGCTGAAATAACGGATGTGACGATTGTTAATATGTTTGAACTTCTATGTGAAGCAACCATCATCTCCAGTTTTTGTACTTCATTGTTTCCTTCTCAAACCCGATTATCGGGAATCGTTTAGCATACTCCTCGACTTCACCCCGTTCATAGATGCAAAAAAAGTCCTGGAAATAATGGTGGCAATGGAATTTGCTACCTTTTCAAATGAAAGCAAGTTGACATCATAATAGACAATGGAATTTTCTGGTGTACACCAGAAAATGTACATGTACATATACCTTTTGAAGTAAGCTTATTGTATTTTCAAGGTATATGTACATAGTACATATACCTTTTTCAAACGAAACCGAGTCAATTTCATTATAGACGATGTAATTTGTTGGAATGTTACAGACTCCTCATGTAAGCCGGTTGAACCAAATGCGTATTCTGGATGAATAGTTAAGATTGCAACTTCACCTTTCTTTATGGTCTTGCAATTGTCTCAAATGAATGAAAACCCGCTTCTGATTCATCCTATCAACTACAACACTGATGCTCTTAGCACCAAACTATTGCACGTAAAAGTTCTTCCATAGCTTATAATTGATACGCGTGAGATGATTACAAAAATCAACCAATTTAAGGGATTCTTCTTGGCATTGTCGGTATTTGCGCCCCATTCTGTTCTTCATTTGGTTGCTTGTTGATCCTCAATCTTTGGAGTAAAACCCTGCATAAGGAAGTTTATGTTCTTTTAATACATAATTTAATTTTAAGATTCAATTCGGGATGATAAAACCAATGAGCAGTAACTAATACATGCATATTACTAAGAAATAACATATAGCAACTAATTTAAGTTATCATACTAAGGGTGCTTACAATTGCATACTAAAACAACGATACGCCCTTATTTCTTTTAGAATATAAGTTTTTATAAACAAACATCTTCATGTTTACACCTTTATCAAGCCCGTCAACAACTCGTTTTTTCATTTCGCGTAAATCCAAACACTGTTTCCTTGACTATGATTATTTTTTAATACTCAATAAAAATTAAACATATGTAATAATTTGTTAACTAACAATAATTAAGCATTGGGTCCTTATACCTGATCGTTCAGGGCAGCTTCGTCGATTTGACACTTAAAAAAGCACAAAAATCCTAACATGAGACAGAAGAAAAAAAAATAAGTAGCAAGACCAACCATCTTTCAAATAGGGCATAAATTCTACTGTGTAAGCCAATGTTTAATGCAACATGTGTGGAAGTCATGTCCGCCATTCAAAGTCGTGATATCGTCTCCATTTTCATACTCTTCCTGATACATAACAGATGGTTAGAGCATAACCAAAACCATAAAGTTACTAAAGAAAAAAGTGAGTCACTTATTTCTTCCTCCTGTCATCTAATTTATTTCATTTGCTATATAGAGGAAAAAGTTTACTATCTTAAACATAAGAGCCAGGACGAATCTCACCCTACATATGCATCATGCCTCTAGAATTTGGGTCGATATACCCATGTAAAGCATGTGCTTTCTTGGTATGATTGACTTCAGTATGACGTCTTTAATTAGCACAGTTCTGATGTCTCCTATGCGTTCTTCCAGCGATAATAGTTCATGATAAGAAAACGGTTTACAAAATATGTTAGAAAACACATCAAAACCTCAAAAACGAAACCAAATAAAAACTGATACTTGACTTTTACCTAATAAGACATGTTATCGACATCCAGCCTCATATCTCCGTGTTTGTCATGCAGGTCAGCAACGACGTTGTTGATCCATTCAGGATGTAGTTTATGAAGCTCTTTGACGATTCCATTTTAGCTCAGGTTCACGGTCCAAAAAGATTAGTCAGGACATTACACAATTTGACCTGTTATGGACATTACACAATCTTCAGATACTAAAATGCTTTCACGCCGCGACAAAACAAGCATGTTTATAAAAACCCATTTTGACATGTTAAGAAGATTACACAATAAACGAATGCATATACCAATTCAGGTACCGTAAAACATGGTGATCAAAGTCGTTAAAGATAGGGCTAAATGAAGAACCACGGAGAATCCATTTCGTTGTAAATGTTAATGGAAGAAGAATTGGATGAAATGAAGAACCAAATGATGGTTCTTTATATAGGGTATGAAAAACACTTTTGCATAAGTATATAATTTGAATACCAATAATTTCCCGCCATTATAATTTTGTATATAGAGTAACAATTCAATCAATTTCGGTGTGATAATGGATAACAATTCAATCAATTTCGGTGTGATAATGGATAACAATTCAATCAATTCAATCAATAACATTTTCCAGCCATTGTTTTGATGTAGGAGTAGACTTTTCATTGTAAAGTTTCCAGTCATGTATGCATTTAATTTGATTGTTCAATGCATTCCTTGAATAGTTTCCACATTCATATACATTCCTTGAATAACATAAAGATAGTTTCAGCCGAATTAATTCCTTTTTGTATATTCAGAATATGATTTCAAGGCTTTCCATAAGTTCTATCCATATTTAGTTTTTTCAATACTTGTACATTTAATGTTCAAGACTTCTTTTCACTTTCACTTTTTTCACTTTAGTGGATTTCCCTTTATAGAAGGGTAGTAAAGATGCAGTCTAGATTCTTCCCACCGAAGTCTCATCTAACATCTCTACCATTCATACCAACCTCATATTACTCAATCCATCCTGATTTACTAACAATTTGATTCAACATGGATGAATAGAGTAGCTTCTTCTTTTCTCGTCTAACTTTGGTTTATTAAACAATAAAGGTTTTTTTTAATAATTTTTGTTCAATCTGTTAGATGCAGGTAGTGAATTCCTACCAACAAATTCCACCGTCAACTTTAGAAGATTTGTTTAGGTCTTCTTTTGGATTTATTTTATTTTTATAAGTTTAAATTTGGAATGAAAATAGTTATTAGTATAAATGATAAGTGTTTGATGATATGCAGGTGTTAACCTTGAAAGTGGGGAAGCTGTGGTGTTTGGGGAAGATGAGGACGAGGAAGAAGAGGAGCCTCCGTCGCCGTTTTTGCCTGATCCTTACTGGGAAGTTGCTATGTATGTGTGATTTAGATCGGTTTGAGATAAAGGTAGTAAGTAAACAGTTTATATGTTGAAATATACGAAAGTTTTTGGTTTCTGCTACGATGGTTTTTACAACATAGTTTATGATAATTTACAACTGCTATTTATTGCAAGAGCTGGGATGCAACAACTATTCAAAAGATATTAGGCAGCCGAGAGTGTAGATTTGAAGTGTAAGTGTGTAAAAATTCAATTTTTTTAATGAACAAAAATAGTACCCCTAGTTAATTGTGTGACCAACTGATGTGATTTTATCAGATATTCATAATGTCTCACTTTTATCGAAAACTCGAGAATAGTTGAGTATTTTCGAGTAAAGTTTAATTTTCGTTGCCCTGATAGGATCCTAAAAATCAAATGATAACGAGCTCAGTAGAGAGAGAAGTAGAGCGCGCGTGTACGTGATGTTTGAATACGATTTATACTAGGACGTTAACATTTACTTTGCGCATATTAGTTTCGGGAAGTGGTGTAAGAGGCGTTAGTGTTTGTTAACAGTAATGGATGGTAAATGGGATTGATTCATTAGCGAAATTGAGTTTTTGGTATATGTGTTCTAGCAGCGTATACTATAGATAGGAAAATAATTGTTTTTTTGCTATATTTATGTGTCTTTTTTAGTCTATATGATGAAGGCTTATACAAATTGGACTTTCGTTGCAGGTATGTTTGGTGTTGGTATCACATAACTTTGGTAGCAGTTCATTTCCGCCTTGGTGATCCAAATGGTGGTCACATAACATAGTACCAGGTATGGTGTAGTTTCCATTGTTGTTGGGTAATATTAGACAAAGTTCATTGTTTATTGTTTCTATATGCAGGAAAATTACAGAAAAACACGGATCCAAATTTTGTGGCTGACGTGAGCAGAAGGGATTGCGTATCCAAGGACGTATTATTAATTGTGTTACCCATTACTGATACTGATTTACATATATTATTATTGTGATAACTTGTTATGTTAATTTTAAAGTTCTTTTTATAGGTATATACGTCGAGCTTCAAGTGGAGGGGACAACGGTCCTAACGCATCTGGGATCTCAAAGGTACACATCGACAGACGAAACTTCATGGGTACATAGGTGACATGGATAAGGCTGTTGCCATGTCACCTCTTCGTTAACGTAGTATTTTAGTGTTCGTAAAAGTGAAAAGTATAGGAATCTTAGTGCTTTTATGTTTGGGTAATCTATTTGTGCCTGGTGCATGCTTATTACTTGCAATCGGATTCCGGACGTAGCCGGGTTCAACTTGGCCGCGAGTCAACAATCCGTTCTAAGGCACATTTTAATGAAAAAAGTATAGCAATTATTCGCTAAAAGTTATAACTACTTTGTAGCTACACATACATGTATATGGAACTACATTAAATTTAATTATAAATAAGAGTAAACTGCTAAATAACTTCCATGTGGTTTGCACGTCCTCACACCATACACCATGTTAGAAACTTTTGACAGTTTACATCATTCGTTAGGCAAACGCTAGACATAATACATCCTTGAGGACGAACGATGCAAATATTTTTTCGTTATCTTCTGACGAGGGATGTATTGTGTGAGAAAACCACAGGGATGTATGTTGCAAATATTTTATTTTTTATTTTTATTTTATTTTTATATTATTATTTTTTTGTTTTTATTTTATTTTTCGTTTTATTTTTATTTTTTATTTTTTAATTATTATTATAGAAAAAAAATGTTACATTTAGCGTTTATATTGAATGATAGTTTAAAACTGCAATTTAGAACATAAAGGGATGCCGTTAGAAGATTGTTAGAAGATAAAGTGATTAGAACATAAAGTTAGATTCACGAGAGCTAACTTCAGCAGAGCTGTTTAGAACATAAAGTGCATCAGCTTTTTGTGTAGAAAAATTTGCAGATTTGTTAGTTTAAAAAAGATAGTTTTTGTTAGCTTTGTCTGCTAACTTTTTTGTTTGGTGTGTAGATGAACATTGAAAAAGCAATGGAATGGTTTCTGAAAGGTGTCGCGCTTGGGTCGTCGCTGGCGAATGTGGTTGGCGGGGTTGGTGTATTCGGAGATTGGGACTGACGTGCTCCGAACACTTTGCAAAGCGATGGTGTTTGTGAAAGGGCCCTACACAAGAAAAAAGTGGCAATGAAAATAGCATGATACAAAAGTGAAAGAGCCTGATACAAAAAAAATTGCAATTAGGTACTCCAGTTGTGTAAGAGCCATATTTTGTGGATGTTCTGTTGAAAGGCTAAGTAGTTACTATATTGCTACCGAGTACTTTAGTGTTTGTTGATGCATTGCAACCCAATAATCGTTTGTCATATACATGAATACATGCATTGCAACAAAATCAAAGATATCATTACTCAAACCTATAATAAGTTATATGCCAAATTGTAGACCTGCTTTTTTTTGGCTTTTGGGTTCGTATTGTTGCGTTCGACGATGAAAACCAAAAAGGTGGTCTATACGTCGATGTAAGCAATCTTGAACAAAACATACATCGGCTACAAATTAGCCCCGTCGCAACGCGCGGGTACATTCCCACTCGTTTTTAAACAAAAACCATATCAAATTTATATCAAACTTTAATAAAAACAAAATCAATACAAGTAAAACATAAACATGTAAAAAGAAAAAAAAAAAGCATACCTTAGAGGTGGAGAATATAGCGGCTGTAGGTAGAGACGGCGACAGATAGAGGTAGAGACGACGGTGGATAGAGGTGGAGAGGTTGTCGGCCGAGGGTGGAGGGCCGACGACGGATGTGAAGAGGTAAAGGGGTTGGAAGGGTTTTTGAAATGTGAATGGGTTGAAGGGTTAAGACATAGGCTTTGTTTGTTTTTTTTCTAAAAAACCATTTCTAACATCTTTTCACCACTTATGTCAGGCGGGCAGACCTTTCTTGTTTGTTTTTTTGCAGACATAAGTGGTAAAAAGCTCTTCTAACCTATTCAAAACTTAAGACCAAAATTTTCACTTCTTACCTCTTCTTCTCTCTTCTTCTCTCTTCTTCTTTTTATGAAAGAAGTACTTCAAAACTAAAAAAAAAACAAATTGTATTTTTCTTTCAGATGAAGACTTCGGATGTACCTATTTTTTTGCAGACATGGTTTGCAGATGAAGAGGTAAAACCTCTGAAAAAACAAACGAATGCACATTAACTTTGACTCGTTGAGATAATATATACGTCTTATCATGTCCGACTGACAAAAAACACAACAACAAAAACGTCTAACCGCGTCTGAGACTCCAATATGATTAAGACATATTTTGCAAAAACAAAGACACTCTAACACTATGAAATGAAATCAGATTTCAATTCAATCATAATTGTAATTAGTAAAAAACGGGACCTGTCTTAATTATCAGAACTCGTAATAACAAAAAAAAAACCCCCACTACTATTTCTCCATTTAAACCTTTCACATATCACAAACCCCTAAACAACCCTCCGCCCCCTTCTTCATCTCCCAAGTCACACACACAAATAAGCAAAGCAAACCAAAGCGCCATTCACATTTCATTTCTCTCACTAACGGCGCTAACAGTAACCGTCACACCTAATCGCACGGCGATCACTCACAGTCATGACCTTGATCACTCCTCAACCGTTAGATGTACTCACACCTACCTAACCTAATCTCTATATTAAGTTGTTGATTTATTTAAAACTTGTTACTGATGGTGTTTAACTGTTTATGTTGTAATTGAAGGTTTTTGTGAGTTTCTGATCATGCTAGGGTTTTCTAATTAGCGTGTTGACTGTTTGTAGGTGTCAATTAGGGCTTGTTTTGGTTGTTTGGATGATTTAGCGTTTAATTATTTATATGTTACGCTATGCTTGGAAAAACTAGCCGTCGTTAACGGTCATTGTTACGGATGGTTTTTGTGAGTTTGTGATCATGCTAGGGGTTTCTAATTAGTGTGTGAAATGTGTTGATTGAAGCTTTTATTGTTTATAGGTGTCAATTAGGGCTTGTTTTGGTTTAATTTGTGATTTTGTAGACTTAAATTTAGCTTTTTATTTATATGTTATGCTATGTTTGGCGAAACCAGACGTTGCTAGCACTAGCGGTTTGTTTTATAAAAGTGTTTGGTAACATAGCCGTAAACGCTTATTTTATCAGCGTTTCACATAGGAGCATTTGAACAAATGCATAAAAACATTTTATTATAAACACTAAAAGCTAAACGCTTCACAAAGCTAATTGCGAAAGACAACCTTACTGTGTGAAATGAATAAATCAGCAATTTTGAAGTGTTAATTAGCAGTTGTGAATTGAGGTTGCATATTATGCTATGTTTGGCAAAATTAGCTGATACAATTAGTTGTTAAAAGTAGCTATTTTGTTTTATATAGTGTTTGGTAACATAGCTATAGTTGTGTAGTTACAAAGTGTAAAATCATGTAAAAGCTAAACGATTTTTTTATTAGCGTTTTATAATTAGCGATTTTTTATTAGCTGTGAATTACGGTTTGTGTGTAAATAATTAGGTGTTTGATTGATTGTTTGGATATTAGTGTGTGGAATGTGTTATTTTAGTTTAATTTGTGATGTTGCCTTAAATTTTTTCATAAATTAGGCTTTTAGTTTGATCGAAATGTAGTAGTTTATTGTTTGTGTATTAATTCGTCGGATGTGTTAAGTTAGTTTAATTTGCGATTTTGACCCGTAAATTTTGTGAATTAAGGTTTTACTTTCATCATAGTCTTGGTACCTGATTGATTGTTCGTATATTAGTGTGTGGCATGTGTTATTTATTTTAACTCACAATTACAAAGTATCAATTTTCGGTTTATTGTTTGTAGATTATGTATTAGGGTTTTAGTTTAGATATTCGATTGGAATTTGGTACTTGGTCCACTGTTTGTGTATTAGTGTGTGGAATGTGTTAGTATAGTTTGATTTGCGATTATGAAGTGTTAATTTTAGGTTTATTGTTGCAAGGATGAATTCGGGTTTTATCTTGATCCGAATTGTTTGGTTGATTGGTTGTTTGTGTATTAGTATGCGGAATGTGTTAATTTAGTTCAATTTATAGTTTTACGTGTGTTAAATCGACACTTTTGTTTTTCTTATTTTGTAGAATATGATTGCATGGATGTTAGTGTGTGAAATGTGTTTGTTCAATTTAGTTAGCAATTTTAAGGTGTTAATTTTAGATTTTTATTGGTCTTCGGTGTGGATTAGGAATATAGTTTGATCCAAATTTTGTTGGTTGCTTTTTAGTTAACATGTGTGGAATGTGTTAGTTTAGTTTACTTTGACTTTGAAATGTTAGTTTAAGGTTGTTTTTTTTTGTTATAGGGTAAGATTTAGGGTTTTAGTTTGATCATAATTTATTTGTATATTTATCGTCTGAATTGGTTGTATAATTTTATTGGAAACAGCAAGAAGATGAAGAGATGCTTGTGCCGCACACCGAGCCGGTCGAAGGTCCTCTTGCTTTGGATGGTACTCCACCTGTTGAAGGCCCTCAGCCCATGGAAGGTTATTGGTTCACTTTATATTACTGATTGTTTATATAATTCACACATTTTAAGTTTTGTGATACATCAACTTTGCTCGTTGCAACACACTTCTCTATATTGTATGCATGCATGTATATGTGTGATTGTGTGTTGTAATGGCGAGTCTGTTGTGCTCTTTATTACTACGTTTACAATTAACATATTGTAATTTGGATTGATTAGTTGTGAGTCAAGGAGAAGTTGTCAGTACTGCAGAGAATCAACCAACTGATGAAGCTCCAACAAGGTTTATGTGGAAAATTGAGAATTTCTCACGTCAGAACACGAAAAAGCTGTATTCTGATGTATTTGTGGCTGGTGGATTCAAATGGTAAATGACATCTCTTGTTTTTTAGTCTATGATAATGTGATATTCCCAATTTTTTTCCACTTTCATAGCTGGTTATATTTTGGCAGGCGTGTGCTTATTTTTCCAAAGGGAAACAATGTGGAACATTTGTCCATGTATTTGGATGTGGCCGACTCCACATCTTTGCCATATGGCTGGAGTAGATATGCACATTTCAGCTTGGCTGTGGTTAATCAGATGCATCAGAAGTTCACAGTAAGAAAAGGTATTTTTATGCTTTTACTTTTTAGTTGCTGAGAACTATGTTTAGATATAGCCTACGTTGATTATAGGAAAACTCATAGCTGTAGTCACATGTGAATAAACCTACAGGTTACGTATGTGTTGATGTATTGTGATTTTTTACTGTATTTGATTCTTAAACTTAAATCCATATGAAGAGAAGTTAGTGTATTTGATATAGTATTGATCATGAGCATTCTTTGGAGAACATTAGATTCTTTTGTCTTCATATTCTTTTATGAGTTTAGTGATGGGGTTCTGTAATTTAATATTTCTTTATGGGTATGATGACAAACTAAGACTGCCTAATTGTTTTGAGGCCTGTGATGTTCCTTCAGTGGAGTAACATGACAAATTTACAGAACCTCGTATGTGTTTTCACTTTTCAGTGTGTTTTAGTATGTAACTATGTATCTGGAAAAATTTAATCCAATAGAAATGCTCAAACGGGGAAAAAATGATGAAATGTAATTTGGGAACATGTTACAATTTACAATCATGTGCTATCAAATACATCGGCTTTTTTTGTTTTACGGTCCCTTCCGTTTCTCTCTCTCTACGGAGTCACAAGTTCGCTATAAAAGTTGAGTTTAGTTTTCCCTTGGCTATGGATTATGTGGAATGATATTCTTTTTGTCCCAACAACGAATTTTGGTTGACACTTAGTTTATAAAGCCTTTTGACCATCTGATTAGTTATTTAACATATATTTTTGGACAAAGGTTGATGTTTTTTAAAGAACTTTGTCAACCTCACTAATAAATAAATAAATGGGTGAAGTCTTCCTTGTTTAGGTTACGCGGGAGGGCGAGTCTTTTCCTGGCCACCCCCAAATATGTATTTAGTGAGGTTTGAACTCTAGACCTCTTGTGAGGAAGTTATGGGCCTTACCACTAGGCCATTTGGTTGTGGTTATTCAACCTTACTAATATATTGCAATATTTGTTAACGGGGACAAGGACAAAGATATATTAAAAAGAGAAGTTGTTAAATTTCGAAAATAGAAAAGGTCATTTTTGGACAGTGGGAATGCTAAAGATAAAAAAATTCTTGGGATGATACATATAAAATAATTTTCTTCTTTTTCTACTTTCATTCAATGTGTTCATAGTCAACAATGTATCAATACGTACTACTCTTGGGTTATTCGGCTATAGAAGTTTCTTATCATTTGAATCATATGCATCACCCAAAGAGAGGAAGCTTTTATACTAAATAACTTTTTTCGGGTACAATATGATCCTCACTAACCGCACTATCAGTTACTCATTTCTGAAGTGGATGCTGTAACAAACTGGAAATAAACCATTTAACCTGCTACTTGAGCAACCATACACACAAGGACTCTGAAGGAGTATCTTGTTGCTCTGTCAAGTCTAGATGCGGAGCCTGAGGTGCAACATAACTAATAATTGAAGAGAACAATTCAATGTGATATACTCCTAGGTATTAAGAAAATTATTTCGACTCTTACTCTAAGAACCATACATTTGATAGTAAGGCTTTGCACGTTAGCTTGGTGATGTGATGCACATAATATAGTTTATGCGTGTGTTGTTGAGCTGTGTCGGAGCTATTAAATGCTTCTTACAGCAAATCAAAGTAATGTTCTGTTGTGCAATCAACAGGCCCCAATTCACACTCACAATTGAAGAGAACTGAGAACATATTCATTATAAGGACAAGTTGGCATTTTACTTTGATATACTCCTAGGTAATGTTCTGTTGTGCGATCAACATGCCCCCGATTCGTTATAATTGAAGAGAACATTTAGTATTTAAAGAAAGATCATATCTTATCAGCTGTTAAACATCGTTATAATGACAAGTTGGCATTTTATAATTTATAGCATGTGAGGGTCAGTTTTAGCACAGTTGTAAGTCACTAGCAAGTATTATCAAACAAGTTCGTACGTATTGCGTTTATCTTCATGTTTAAACCCTGGTTTCGAACTCACCATAAAGCTACTATTATCTTCAATGAAGAGCAAAATTTTGGGGGTTCGAAATAGTAAAAGTATTAAAACTCTTAATTGGGAAATTTTATAAGGTTTGCATTTCTTTGGAAGGGGCAAGTTAGAAACTACATGGAGATGTATTATGAATTTATGGTGGAGTCGGCGTAACTTCATAGATATTTTGCTTCTAAATGAGGCTATTCGTGTCTTTTAAATTCGCAAAATTTAGATTGTTCGGCCATCAATATCAGTCTCTTAGATTGACAATCTTTTTCCATTTTACTGTTTCTACTACCTTGAAAACGATTAGTACCATTACTAGTGAAATGCCTTTATGTTTCTTTGAAAAATGCGCATGGACATGGATTATAGATACTTTAATTCCTTGTAGCATTTGCCGTATAACAGGGATGCTTTATAGAAGGGAGAAGATCCCAGCTCATATAATAATACTAACATCTAATTACAATTGCCTTAATTCTGCAGACACACAGCACCAGTTTCATGGAAGGGAGAATGATTGGGGATTTACATCTTTTATGCCTCTAAGTGATCTATATGACCCTAGTAAAGGCTACCTTGTGAACGATACGTGTTATATTGAAGCTGATGTCGCTGTACGTAAAGTGATTGATTATTGGTCATATGACTCGAAGAAGGAGACTGGCTATGTTGGACTTAAGAACCAAGGAGCAACATGTTACATGAACTCTCTCCTTCAAACTTTGTACCACATTCCTTACTTTAGAAAGGTAATCGTAACTTGTGCTCATATGAATTGCTTAGGGAATGAAGGATCTAATTTTTAAAATTTGTATCAGGCTGTGTATCATATGCCCACAACAGAAAATGACATGCCATCTGGCAGTATACCTTTGGCTCTTCAAAGCTTATTTTATAAGCTTCAATACAATGAAACTAGCGTTGCAACAAAAGAATTGACAAAATCTTTTGGATGGGATTCCTATGAATCTTTCATGCAACATGACGTCCAAGAACTTAATAGGGTATTGTGTGAGAAACTTGAGGATAAAATGAAGGTTAGGTTTTTATTTTAATGGTTAACATCTTTTTGCTGCTCACGTTTGTTTTAAACTTTTGCTTGTTTTTGGTTTAGGGGACAGTTGTGGAAGGTACAATACAGAAGCTATTTGAAGGACACCATATGAACTACATTGAATGCATCAACGTGGACTTCAAATCAACTAGAAAAGAATCATTTTATGGTATCGTTTATTTTAAATTAGTGGAATGGTTTCATATGTTCTATTGTGTTTGTCTACTTTGATTAATGGCTTCATAATATTAATTTCAGATCTTCAACTTGATGTGAAAGGCTGTCGAGATGTTTATGCTTCTTTTGACAAATATGTTGAAGTGGAACGACTTGAGGGCGACAATAAATATCATGCTACAGAACATGGTTTGCAGGTTAGCTGTTCATTATTGTTTTGAAGTTTACAGTGCCAATTGAGACCCCTGAGCGTTTAACAAGTCTTGCGTAATTGAAAGCCATGGTTTTGTGTTGCAACGATACGTATAACCTAAAACCGAGTGAACTATATATAACTGAAATTTGAAAGGCTGATGCTGTGAAAAGCATCTTAAACACCCGGCTAAGAGGTGGCAATTGAATCCCGTTGGTTAAATATGGGTCGAGTTGGGTAAATATTTATTATGGGATGGGTCTTGTTTTTTTTGGTAACCAACAATGGTTCTAATTGGGTATTTGATATAAAGCTCAATTGTATAACAACTAACCAACGTGTCTAGGGGTCTAGCGCGTCAATGAAAGTTTGTAAACTTTCTTTTCACTTTTCCAGTTTTATTGATAATTAGTTTTTTATAAAACGGATGGGCAAACCCGACCCGCGACATAAGTCCATTTAGACCCGAAACCCGGCAAGGCCTGTGACCCGACCCGACGCACTAATTTTGTTACCAATCTTTTTGCATGCCTTTTAAGGAAATAGCTGAAACGCTATATATTTGTTATCCTTAGATCCCTTTTCATAAGTATTAGCAGTTTAGCACTTCTATTATAATTGAAAAATATCGTTTTTCGAACCAAAACTATGACAACTGAATGTATATAGGGGTGTCAAAAAAGCCGACCCGACTATTCTGGTCGGGTCATTCGGGTCAAAAGTATTATTCGGGTCAACCCGACTAACCCGAGTTCTAAATAGGGTCGGGTATCGGGTTGAAATGTATTGGCTAACTCGGGTTCGGGTCAACCCGATTGACCCGAATAAAGATTTTATTTATTTTTTAATAAAAACTTATAGATTTTCTATTAAAAAGAGCTAAAAAAGGATTTTTTTGTCATTTTACTCAAATTCGGGTTGACCCGACCCGAGGTGACCCGAACACAAGTAACCCGAGTTCAAATAGGGCCGGGTTCGGGTATTTTTTTTGAGTATCGACCCGAATTGACCCGACCCGAATGACCCGAACCCGACCTGATTCACACCCCTAAATGTATATATGATCTATAGAGCTTCTCTTTGGTTTTCTATGAAGGTCCTGTTCTGTGCACAGTTAACTATAGCTGAGATAATTTTATTTTCCAGCTTCTTTCTATTGATAAGTAGGGATACACAGTTTATGTTTGTCTTTTTATGGCTTTATTTGTAGGATGCTAAGAAGGGCGTCTTGTTTATTGATTTCCCACCTGTTCTGCAACTTCAGCTTAAGCGATTTGAATATGACTTCGCAAGGGATACAATGGTAAAAGTAAGTATCGTTTGTTTCAGCTTTTATGAGTGTTTTATGTGTTTATGTACATCAGTGTGTGATGTGTGGTTGCCATCAGCAACTTTTTGGGAGACATTTATTTGCTTATTTTTTAGGATTGGATTTTTTATAGTTGGTAGTGCTGTCAGCACTTATGAGTTTTTCCATCTCCCACACTTGTACATACAGTAATTCAGATTCGGATTCAGTTGAAAACACAATTTTACCTGTTTATCTAGTCTGATGATGTGTATAATGTTGATGGAAACAGTGGGGGAAATTGAGTGCCAAACTTTAGTAAAATATAATCGATCATCTTTTGTGGTGTGATGCATTTCTTTATCAGGTTAGAACTATAACTTATTGTGATTCATAATGCAGATAAATGACCGCTATGAGTTTCCACTCGAGCTTGATCTTGACAGGGAGGATGGCAAGTATCTATCTCCTGATGCAGATAAGAGTGTCCGCAACCTTTACACTCTTCACAGGTATTAAAGATCTTTTTTATACTGTTTTTAACTATACAAAGTTAATTATTTGAGTCGTTACTGGTGTGCATGTATGCTATCTGTCATAAGATCAAGATTTCTAGGCATTTAGTTTTTGGCTTACACGTCTTTGCTGTTTACAGTGTATTGGTTCATAGTGGCGGAGTGCATGGTGGACACTATTATGCATACATCAGACCTACCTTATCAGATCAATGGTGAACTTTTTTTTTGTAATCATTTTGTATGCCTGTTCAACCATGTTCGTTTTGGTAGTACAAGTAGTCAACTTTTATTTTGATGTGATATATAGAATGGGAAGTGATCTGCACACAACGGATTTTACTTAACACACAACAAAATATTGGTTTTTGACAGTTTTACCCCTACGTTTTTCTTGTCTTTATCAGTGGAAGAGGTCAAAACACATTCCGTTGTTGCATATGAAGTAATGTGGTTGTGTACAGATCACCCCTCATAAGGATAAACATGTTTTTCTGACTAATCGCGGACCAAGATATTGTATTGTATTTTTCTTTACTCTATTGAATTATGTATCTTTGTGTTGTGGATAATTTGCTTCCGAGTAGGTTTAAGTTTGATGACGAAAGGGTAACAAAAGAAGATATGAAAAGGGCATTAGAAGAGCAATATGGTGGCGAGGAGGAGGTAATGACTTAGTGTGATATGTATTTGTTATTAATAACAAACCTATATATATATATATATACTTATCATCGGGTCACTTTATTTTTTTTTCAACAGCTGACTCAGACAAATCCTGGCTACAATAACGCTCCATTTAAATTTACAAAATACTCAAATGCCTATATGCTTGTGTATATACGTCAGAGTGACAAGGAAAAAATAGTTTGTGACGTGGATGAGAAAGATATCGCTGAACACCTTAGGGTAAAACATATTCATTTATTCATTTTTCACTTTCTAGACTGAGTTATGCAGTATAAGAATTGAGGTTTGGATTTATCTATTCTTCAGACAAGGTTGAAGAAAGAGCAGGAAGAGAAGGAAGACAAGAGAAAATACAAAGCCCAAGCTCATCTCTTCACTATTATAAAGGTTATTGATACCTTTGTTTAGATCAAGGGAAATTTTAATAAAATAGCAACATACTTTGCAAAATGGTTTATAATCATACTTTTTAATGTCCTAGCTTGGTAATATGAGGATGGGCTATATTTATAATTAAAGCTGTCCTTTGCTTCTTCTTGGTAATTATTATTTTGGTAATCAAAGCTTTTTTGGTCTGAATTAGTAACCCTATTACACTATAACTGCCAAGTCGGTTTAGAAAACTTTAATTGCTAGTTAGATTCACGAGAAGTATAATCACTAAATGAGTTTATCTCGCAAAGTATGTAGCTATTAATTAAATTAAAGCCCAAAGGGACCACTTTTGTACATTTTAGGTATGTCATTACTTATATATCTTTTGACATGTTTAGGTTGCTCGTGATGCTGACCTATTGGAACAAATAGGCAAAGATACACACTTTGATCTTGTCGATCATGACAAAGTTCATAGTTTCCGTATCCAGAAACAAATGCCCTTTAACCTATTCAAGGTACTTATACTCTAATGTGGTCTTTGTGTTATTTTTGTGGCTTATGCATTATCTTCAAGACAATTATTATTGGAGTTTTACTTTAGGCATAGTTAGAGTCCTTTTTTATGCAGTTGCTATAGTTAGTTAACCATGTTCAATTTTAAATGAGGTATCAGTATCTATGTATATAATAAATTGAAACCAAGAAGAACAACAGCTAACGAGGTCTACTGATTTTTGCTTATTTATGATTTATGCTTTTAAACGTATTGTGATTGTAATTTTAATTTTTCGATTTTGATTCTAACAGTTAGTTGTACCTTAGCTTATAAGTCGGGTTACGATTTTGTATAAGTATAAATCTAACTGTACTCGAAGAAGAAAACTTGAAACTGATGAACTGAGCATCTACATGATTGAATTGTGAGCTGCGTTCTCTTTGACAAAAAAAGAAAATTACTTACGTTTATTGTGGTTTAATTTATTGAGTTAGATATTAATTTTTTTTAAATAATATGGTGTTGCTATGAGCGCTTGGTTATTCTAATGCTCTATTTTTGGATTCAGGAGGAGGTGGCTAAAGAATTTGGCGTACCTGTTCAATACCAGCGTTTCTGGTTATGGGCAAAGAGGCAGAACCATACTTATCGTCCCAATCGGCCTTTGACGCCACAGGAGGAGACACAATCGGTATGCTTTTACTTCTTACGAATGCTCTTTATGTGGCCTATTGTTGTTTGTTTCAGTTGATGCATTTGTTGTTTGCTGGGTTGCAATGTATATCGAGTAATATTTGATTATTTGGTATGAAATGTTTGTTAGTTGTGTCTATGCATGCATGAAGTAATTGCCCTATACCTGTTTGAACAGCCTCGGTTAATCCTGTCTTTTTTTGATAAGAATCGATACGATTTTTATAAGGCTCCTCCTCCGAATGAAATTGAATGGGGTCCAGAGAGACCATGTCTTCATCCACAGGCTCCCAAGTGCCCGAATCAATCAAAAGTTCGATTCTATCAGAACTACTCATTTTCAAATGATATCCACATTAAAACTTGCACCACAATGTAGTAGCTGAACTCGAGGATTTAGACAATGAGGACAGAAAACGTTAAGGGTGACATGACAAGTGCTTTTGTTTTATTCTTGGGATACACAATCGGATTTTACGTGGTTAGTAAGAAAAAAGTCAATAAAATGCTCACAATTCATCATTGCAGAGTTTTTTTATGGTTAGTGTAAATCTGTAATAATTTATAATTGTCAAATTCTCTTTAATGTTTATTTACATCATATTAGGGCTGAGCATTTTGGACCGTCGACAGGACCGGAAAACCGGACCGAACCGATCCGGTCCTCGGTCCATGCTTTTTGTTACATTTGGTCCTCGGTCCGGTCCGGTTCGGTCTTACAAAAAACCTGATGATTATGCCTTGTAGGACCGGACCGAAGACCGGACCTCGGTCTGGCGTTTTGGACCAATTCGGTTTTGGTCCGGTCCGGTATTGGCCGGTCCGGTCCGGTTTTCGGACCGTGATCACCCCTACATCATATAACATCGTACTAAACAAAAGGTG
The DNA here is from genome assembly GCA_026074375.1 of Tanacetum coccineum. Classification (NCBI taxonomy): domain Eukaryota; kingdom Viridiplantae; phylum Streptophyta; class Magnoliopsida; order Asterales; family Asteraceae; genus Tanacetum; species Tanacetum coccineum. Next base: position 28,086 of record BQNB010034513.1, read on the forward strand.
GTTACTTATTAAAAAGGTTTTTGTTAGATGTTTGAATGTTAGCTCTAAGGGTAGTTTAGTAATTTTGATCTAAAGGATATTTTGGTCCTTTTTTGGTAGAAACTTAAGGAATATTCTAGATAGATAGTTTCTTAAGAAGAGTCTAGAAAAGAGACTTAAGAAACATATCTAGGAAGCTTCTGGAAACTTTCTCTATATATATATATATATATATATTTGTATCCTTGTATTTGAGATGATTGAAATAAGAGAAAACTTCCATACAACAAAAGGCTCACCATTTTAAGTCTTGTCCTAAAACTCCCTGTTTTGATCATTGTATGACTCTGATATTGTTAGCTTCTAGAATCTGTTCTCTAACAATTGGTATCAGAGACTGGACCGATCGTGTTTTGAAGCATGCTTCTGGTTGATTTCAAAGATTCACTATCTTGATATCATTTTGGATCTGTTCTTCGTTGGAGTTTGGTGTTTGTGTTCGATCGGGGGTTGGAACGGTAGGAGAAATCAAAGATCAGACATTTGTGTTTGAGAGATCATATTTTGTATCGTGGGAGGTTATGGAACATTAATAAATTTTGTGAAACCGCTTGTTGGGATAAAAAATGTCCTTCAGCCATCATCATCGGTTATTTAGTTGTCGAGATGTTCAATGGCAAAAGAAAACTTTCATGGGATTGTGGCGAGTTTAAGGTTCGAGCCTTTATTGAGGCAAAAGGTATTTGGCACCTCTAGCCGGTCCCAAACCGGCTGATATGTCGATGCAATTCAACTCACTAGATGAAAAAGGCGCATTCTGCTATTTGGCTATTCTTTATCGAGATGAGGTTCTTTTCGAGGGTTGAGGATGAGGAAAAGGCTGCGGGTGTGAAGAAACTAGAAAAAGACTTTACCTGACCAAGTCGTTGACGAATATAAGTTGTCTATAAGCAACGGTGTTTTCATTGCGGGTTGAAAGAGGGCTCGGCATTAAAAGATCTTCTTGATGCTTTGAATTCCATTCCTATGGATTTGAAGAATGTTGATGTCAAGATTGATGACTGAAGATGCTGCTCTTATTCGACTTGGTTTCATTACCTCCATTCGTATGAGATAAAAAAAACATTTTTTTTGTGAATTCCTTTGTTGTTGGATTAAGAGAATAATATTTGGAATAAGATGTTCGATCCGGGGTTTACATTCCGAGAGGCTTCGTCATCACAGCATCAGGAATTGCGGAATCTCAACCCGTTGCCTTGTCAATTTTCGAGTAAGGATTAGTTAGGCCAGGATCAGAAACACAAGTGGCAAAGGAAAAGGAGTAAGATATAAAGATGATCGAAGTCGAGATCTCGAGGGTCAAATCTCAAGCCACTTTTTCGTTATTATTGCCATAAGGAAGGCCCACTGGAAAAGAACCACATGTCCTAAGTCAAGGAGAATGGCCAGGTAGCCGCAGTTGCTAAAGATGTCTCGGGTTCGGACGGAGATGGGTTTTGTCAGTTGTTGACTATAAAGGTACACCACTTGCTTGGATCATGGATTCTGCTTGTTCTTTTCATATGAGTCCCAACCGGGATTGGTTCGTGACATATGAAGAGTTTGATGGCGGCATGTTTTATGGGAAGATTCACATGAAAAGTGTTGGAAAGGAACAATTTCAGATTAGAATGCATGATGGGAGTTGTTAGAAGTCTCAACGATGTTCGTTCATGTTCCAGATCTAAGAAAAATCTGATCTCGCTCGGTGTGTTCGACTCGAAAACGGTTTCAAATACACTAGTGGAGATGGTGTTCTTCGTGTTTCGAAAGGAGGCTTTGTGTTTATGAAGCAATTAAGGTACTTCTTCTTTGTACCAACTTCTACAAGGTGAAACAATCACAAGTTTGCTTCTGTTTCGTGCTTACAGAAAGAGTAATTCAGATTTGACAAAGTTGTGGCATATGCGTCTTGGACATATGAGTGAGAAGGGCATGGTCATTTTGAGTAAGCGAGGACTTCTTGACAACCACAAAGTTGCAAACTTGGAGTTTTGTGAGCATTGTGTTATGGGAAAACAAAAGCGGGTTAGTTTCTCGAAAGCAATTCATCAAACAAAAGGTACTTCTCGATTATTTCTTGTGATTGTTCGGGGGCCTTCTCGTAGAGTACCTTCTTCTTTTTCCGGTGGTGCTCGGTATTTTCTTCAATCATTGCTGATTTCTCAAGAATGACGTGGGTGTTTTTGAGGAACACAGAGTGAGGCGTTGAGAAATTCAAGCATAGGGAAGATTCTTGATTGAAAAACCAAACTGGAAGGAAGATTTCAAGCGTCTTGTACGATAATGGTTTGGAATTTGTTGAGGAGAATTTGACAGCCTTTTGTCGTGATGAAGGAATTGTTAGGCATTACACTGTTCGTTACACTCCTCAACAAAACGGGGTAGCTGAACGAATGAACAGGACACTGTTAGAAAGAACTCGGTGCTTACTGTTGAATGCCGGATTAGATAGAAGTTTTTGGGCTGAAGCACTTAATACAACTTGCTATCTTGTCAAAAGGTCTCTGCACGCTATTTGATTTGCAAGACTCCTATTGAAGTTTGGACGGGGAAAACCTGCAGTTGATTCAAAAGCTTCGTGTTTTTGGATGGCCCCGCGTATTATCATTGTTAGTGACGGTAAGTTAAATCCGAGGAGAGCCATATTAAAGGGCATTTATATGGGATACTGGTGACGGGGGGTTTAAAAGGCTATCGAATTGGTCCTATCTGGGAAAGAAGAGTCATGCTTAGCCGGATTGACATTTGACTGTGTTGAGGACTCACTTGTTTCGTTTAAAGCCAGATTCGGTTGAATCGAAGTTTGAAGAGGGTGCTTCCGAAAAGGTGGAGCATGTTGCTAAACAGGTGGAGTACGTGGAGCACGAAGTTCCAGAAGATAGGGGACCACGATGTTACCTCCACTAGATCCTCTCCAAATTCAGCAAATTGGAACATGAGCAATATGGTTATAGCTCTTGATAGACCCCGTAGAGATGCAAAAGCTCCTAGTCGTCTCGGTTTTCAGAACTATGTCGCATACGCATTGCAAGTAGCGGAAGAGGTGGAGTCCCTTGAACCGGCCACTTATCAAGAAGCTATTACTTCTAAAGATTCTGATATGTGGAGTGCGGCTATGGGTGAAGAGATTGAATCTCTTCATAAGAACAATACATGGGCATTGGTGAAACTTCCTGAAGGAAGAAGAAGTTAGTTGTTGGTTGTTAGTGGGTTTTCAAAGCAGAAACGAGCTTATCGGGCTCGGACAATTCTATTCAGGCACGTTTGGTCGGCGAAGGGATTTAGCCAAAATTGAGGGGAATCGATTACAATGAGATTTTCTCCCCAGAGTGGTAGTCATACATCTATCGCGTGTGTTACTATCCTTAGTAGCACATCATGACTTGGAATTGGAACAATTAGATGTAAAGAATGCATTCCTTCATGGTGACCTTGAAGAAGAGATTTATATGGAGTAACCCGAAGGCTTCGTTGGTTCAGGGCAAAGAGACCTATGTTGTAATATCGAAAATCTCTCATGGTTTGAAACAAGTCGCCTGATGACAGATGGTACATGAGATCTTGACAGCTTTTTTGGTGCAGCATGGTTTTAGTAGAAGTGCTTTTTGGATGTTTTTTGTGTCTATCATAAAAGCGCACCGTCGGATCACTTAATATACCTATCTTGTACGTTGATGATATGCTCGGTAGCAGCAAAAGCATATGGAGGAGATTAAGAAGTTGATGATCCTTCTCAACACGGATGTTGATATGAAAAGATTTGGGGAGCAGCTCGAAAAGATTTTGGGCATCGAAATAATTCGAGACAGAAAACATGGTAAAGCTTTTTTATCACAGAAAAAGTTCATTGAGAAGATTATTTCTCGATTTGGATGAGTTCGGCAAAAATCTGTAAAATACTCCTTTACTCGGCCAATTTTCGTTTATTGACTGTTATGCACCTCAAAGTGAAGCAGAGATAGAGTATATGTCCCGAATACCCTATGCTAGTGCTGGTTGGGAGAGTTTTGTGTATGTTATTGTTTGGCACGGGGGATATAGCTCACGCGTTGAGTGTTTGTGTTACACGGTATATGTGCTCATCCTTGGAAAAGAGCATTGGAATGCGGGTGAAAAGCTTTTTTCGTTATTTGAAAGGAAGTGACATTCTGATGTGGGCCTTATTTACGGGGTGGTGGAACGTGATATTGGTTGCCGTGATACTCAGATGCGGACTATGTGCTGATTCTGATGCTAGAAGATCTTACAGGATACGTGTTCACTATGAAGTTCGGTTTGTAAGTTGGAAAGCTACATTACAACCATCGGTTGCTTTATCTACTACCGAAGCCGAGTTATATGGCTTTAACAGAGGCATGCTATGGAAGGGATTTGGTTTTGAAAGGTCTGAATGAACGATCTTGGTTTTCCCTCAAGACCAAGCATCGTGTTTTGTGATAGCAATGAGTGCTATCTGTTTGGTAAAGACATGTTTACCATGACCGGACTCAACACATTTGATGTCCTATTATCACTTCATTCGTTCCGATAAGAAAGAATCAAAGTGAGAAAGATTGGCCACCACAAAGACAATCCTGCGGGATGTGTTTACTAAACCGGTTCCTTGAGGCAAGTTTGTCATGTTTAGATTTGCTCAATATTGATAATTGGAAATACGGAGCTACTTAGGAGCTAAATTCAAGGTGGAGATTGTGTTAGATGTTTGAATGTTAGCTCTAAGGGTAGTTTAGTAATTTTGATCTAAAGGATATTTTGGTCCTTTTTGGTAGAAACTTAAGGAATATTCTAGATAGATAGTTTCTTAAGAGAGTTTTTTTATGGTTAGTGTAAATCTGTAATAATTTATAATTGTCAAATTCTCTTTAATGTTTATTTACATCATATTAGGGCTGAGCATTTTGGACCGTCGACAGGACCGGAAAACCGGACCGAACCGATCCGGTCCTCGGTCCATGCTTTTTGTTACATTTGGTCCTCGGTCCGGTCCGGTTCGGTCTTACAAAAAACCCGATGATTATGCCTTGTAGGACCGGACCGAAGACCGGACCTCGGTCTGGCGTTTTGGACCAATTCGGTTTTGGTCCGGTCCGGTATTGGCCGGTCCGGTCCGGTTTTCAGACCGTGATCACCCCTACATCATATAACATCGTACTGAACAAAAGGTGGTTACTTATTAAAAAGGTTTTGGCATCCATAATGATTATAAGACTTGCTTTGTAGATAATCTCTACAAAATATGAATTGTGATAATTGTATTGGTTTTTATTGCATTCTGTAACATAGGGATTACTTACAATTGCTAATGTTAATGTCTTGTGATGTTTGTATCAAACTATCATTTGCAAGACTAGTTGTATTTTACGTAACTACTAATTGCTAAGCTACTAATCACGTTAAGGTCGATTATGTATCCACGGATAAAACATAAGCAACCAAGCTATGCATTGCTTCTTGTTTTTCCTAACACTTCTTCAACCTCTTTCTATATCTAGCCGTGGTAGAAATAGTCATTATATGCCATGTCCATTTTAGCGATGTAGCAGTGAACATGATACCTATCTCTTGTTTCATTGTTACTAGTGATTTTGCCAATCACTTGCTCTAAATCTGGCTGTATATTGAAAAGCATGTATGGGATGATTTGTCAGCTGAGCTACTGTTAATAATAGTTATTTTTTTTGGGTTTGCAGGTTGGACAATTAAGGGAGGCTTCCAATAAAGTTCAGAATGCTGAACTGAAATTGTTCTTGGAGATAGAGATTGGACCCGTAATATCAGCTTTAGGATTACTTAACTATCCGCTTTCTATTGGATCTTTTAAAACTTGCTTATTCTTTCCAGTCCATTGGTTATAGACTTATAGCATAATTGTACTTTCTTTTCAGGATTTGAATCCTCTTCCCCCACCTGACAAAACCAAAGATGATATACTTCTTTTCTTCAAGCTTTACGACCCTGAGAAGGAAGAACTTCGGTAGGTTGATATATAACTTAGTTAGCGTTCCCCTGATTTTTAGGAAATTGTTAACTATAATTCATTGTTATGTTGTAGAATATTATGCTTTCTCCATCCCAAAAGTATCGTTTATCTTCTTTAATCAATTTTCACTAAGTTTGCTGTCCACTTTCAGAAATAAATAGCTGTAAACTTATAATATAGCCCCTTTCATTAATTTTTGCTTATTTTAAACAATAATGGATATTATAATTTCATTAAGGGTAATATTTGCATTTGGGGATCGAGGGAGCATTAAACTCTTATAAAACATGTACATGAAGCTGCTAGTATATAGTTTTTCTTTTGAGAACAGAATCAACAGATTTTCTTGCTATATTTATTGATATGGTTATTTTCGAGTAACTGATAAATTCTTTGTTTTTCAGTTTTGTTGGTAGGTCTTTTGTGAAGAGTTTGGGTAAGCCAATTGAAATAATACCAAAACTGAATCAATTTGCTGGATTTAGTCCTGATGAAGAAATTGAACTTTATGAGGTTTGTTCTTCTAACTGGCAACTTTGGTGGTTGCAATTCTGTCTTTCCATATATTGTTTTGAGTTTTTATGTCATTCATTAGGAAATAAAATTTGAGCCCAGTGTCATGTGTGAGCGTCTAGAGAAGCGTGCTTCATTTAAATCTAGTCAGGTATGAGTTCCAACTATTTCATTAACAGATGGTTATGTTAACTCATTAAAATATGGATAACAATAAAGAAAACCATCTCCTTGTTTCCAGCTTGAAGATGGGGACATCATTTGCTTCCAGAAACCTTCTCAGTCTTTTGATTATGAGAAATATCGCTATCCTGATGTTCCTTCATTTCTGGAATATGTGAAAAATCGCCAGGTTCAGTATGCTCGATCCAAACTGTTATAAAATTCTGCAGTGTCAGTCAGAGGTTTCCATAGTTTTGCTACTTACATGCTTAAGGATATTCAAGGACATATATTCTGAACTAACAGAAATATATTTATTAGTATAAGCAAGTAAACTTGCAAGTATATACTTGATGTGACAACTATACTTGCATATGGTCTACAGTGCAACTTATTTATCTCACGTTCACAAACATCAATCATATGGTACTGTGCTTTGCAGATGGTTCATTTTCGATCTCTGGATAGACCTAAAGAGGATGATTTCTGTCTGGAATTGTGAGTTCTGCTTTTTTCTGGTGCCATATTTCTTTAAAAAGAGCTTAATGTTGTTACTGTTGGCTGATTTTCTATGATGCTTTGTTAGGTCAAAGTTGCATACATATGATGACGTTGTGGAGAGAGTGGCTGAGAAAGTTGGTCTGGATGACCCATCCAAAATCAGGCTTACCCCTCACAACTGCTATTCTCAACAACCCAAGCCCAACCCAATTAAATATCGAGTTGCAGATCATCTGCTAGACATGCTTGTTCACTACAATCAGGTTTCTGTGCTTTGGATTATTTTTTTCCTTCATATAGCTGGTTCTTTATTGGTTAAAAGCGGAACTTAGCAAGCAATTTGATGTCAGACTATTAATAATGAACAATTTTTTGGGCACAGGTGTCTGATATTCTGTACTATGAAGTGTTGGATATCCCTCTACCAGAGTTGCAATGTTTGAAAACCCTGAAGGTTGTTTTTCATCATGCTACAAAGGATGAGGTATGCTTACTAAAAAAGCAATGATTTAGCTTATCTTTCATTTCGGTATTAAGAGAAGAAAAGTTAAACAGTTTTGCTCAATATATAATGGGTTCGATAATTCTTAAATTCAATTGTACATGTTGCAGCCTGTAATTCACAATATCAGGCTGCCCAAGCAGAGCACTGTTGGAGATGTTCTCAATGAATTAAAGACAAAGGTATGCGTTCAGTATATATTCCTTGGCATTGCATGCAAGCTATCTAAGCAAACTAAGCCTGATGTATTATGGCTTCTCAGATTTGCTCGTATTTTCAATTTTCGTGTATGATAGTTGCATTTTTTTAGGCATGGTTTTGCTCCAAAATAACGCATTCTATGTACATCAAAATCAAATGCCTACGTAACTAATTCATCTTTTAAACAGGTGGAATTGTCAAATCCAAATGCTGAACTGAGACTAATCGAAGTATTCTATCACAAGATATACAAGGTATTGAATTGGCTTTACTTTACTTTCTCAACCACAGGGAAATGTCTTGTACTTCTGTTGAATATTAATAAAGAGTTTGATTTTTCTGCCTTGTGTCTTCTAAAATGCAAATCAAATGAGTTTTTTAATTCATTTCTGCATTGAAATAATAAAATTGTGCACCTTATTTTTTCTTTCTGATTATTGCTTGCAGGTCTTTCCTCTGACTGAAAAAATTGAGAATATAAATGATCAATACTGGACTTTACGTGCAGAGGAAGTAAGTTTTACCATTTGTTCTTTTTCTTTTACTTCACGGGATTGCGTATGCAATGTGCTTTATATAATAAATTGTTTCTTGCTTCAGATTCCTGAAGATGAGAAGAATATTGGGCCTCAAGATCGGTTGATTCATGTTTACCATTTCATTAAAGATAGTGCGCAGAACCAAATGGTATGTAGAATGTGGAAGAACACTGCTGTAATGTGTTTGTACCATGTCATTAACAATTCCATCTTTAATGGTATTTTGCAGCAAGTTCAAAACTTTGGGGATCCTTTCTTTCTGGTAATTCATGAAGATGAAACTTTGGCAGATGTAAAAAATCGCATTCAGAAGAAATTGCATGTGTCTGATGATGATTTTGTTAAGGTAATTCATAATCACTTGGTTGATATTTATCTTTCTAATTTCTTTGACCCTTTTCTTAAGTATCTTGTTAAATTCAATGCAATACAATTTCAGTGGAAATTTGCATTCTTATCTCTTGGACGACCAGAGTATCTTCAAGACACGGACATCGTGTGTAACCGATTTCAGGTTTGTTGTCTGATTGTCATTTATACTTTTGCTTATTGGTCTATCTTAGGGTGCTTAAATTTGATCTTATGCATTATCTGTTTAGAGAAAAGAAGTTTATGGTGCTTGGGAGCATTACCTTGGATTGGAACATCCAGATACCACCCCCAAAAGGCCATTCACGGCTAACCAGGTAAAATTTGTTTGTATTACTTTAATTTTCTTTAATGCTTAATGGAACCTTCTCATGTGTCTTATTGTTGCCTAAAACCTGCAGAACCGTCACACATATGAGAAGGCGGTGAAAATATACAACTAGAAAGTAACAAACGCGTGTTTGTTGGTGACCAAAAAATGTAAAGTATTTGAAGGGGGTTGAAGGTTTTGGTTTCCGTTAGGTATCTATATCTATAGGCTGCTATTCATTTTTGACTGAGTAGTGTAAGGGAGTTTGTCTTCTAGTTTATCTAACCGTGGGTTGAGCTCCGTCTACTCAATTGCTTTTGTTTTGTGGTTTCTTCCGGGTTAACTTTAAACTAGTACATAAAATGATTTTGGCGTATGGGTGAATCAGAATTAGTTGTCCTGTGCTTGGACTCCCTGTAAAGCTTTGACTTTGACTTTAACTTGCTGAAATTCTGATTGTGTATAAAATTTTAACATTTCACTGCTGGGTGCAGTTTTTGAATTATTACTATGATTATCATTTTGTGCTTCTCTTTTTGTATAGAGCATCAAATCTAGGTCACCTAGTATCTTTCCCCATTTTGGTCCATCGTTAATCATTAAGATGCTGGATGTTAGTAAGTTAATGGTAGATGATCTTATTACACATTTGGAAAGAGAGATAAGGCTGCTTGTGGGATGGCGTTTGGGACCCTAATACGCAGATGCGTCTTGCATTGTAAGCCTTTTTTTTTGGGTAAAGGGTTTCGAATACAGCAAATGCGTCTTGCATTGTAAGCTACTAAAGGCTGTTTGCGAGGTAGTATGTAAATGGTCTTATTGGGTGACTTAGGGGCCGTTTAGTTGGTGAAATTTTTTTCTATTTTTCAGTTTCTAATTTCTTAAAGAAGAGAATTGTTTTTCTTCTTAAGAGGAGTTGAGATTTTGAAAACCCGTTTAGTTTGAGTTACATTTTTTCTTTTTATTGAGAAAATAATAATGAAAAAAGTGAATGTTAAAATGGGCTTTTCACTTTTTTTGAAAAATGTTGAAATAAAGTGAATAGAATTCCACCTTTTTTGAAAAAATGTTAGAAAAAAAATGCGACTAAACAGATTTTTAATATTTTCCTTTTCAAATGAAAAATTTCCTCGAAAAATGAGATATTTTTCACCAACTAAACGGCCTCTTATATTTTGCGAATAATTAGGAAATCATACAGGGTTACTTGTGAGGTGGTGTTTGAGGTTTTGCTTATTTGGAGATTAGTAAATGAACTGTGAGCTTGAATATGTTTCCTGTGGTACCTCTTATAGCCTTAGTTCTATATAATTGTTTTCTAAATATACAAGTTTTCATACATTACATGTTACAACAACTTGTATTCTTAGACCTGTTCTTGAGCATCAATATGACCAAGTTCATTCATGTTGATCCTCGTAAGGATATAGTTGGCTTTAAAGATTAAAAACGCCGGGCAAGAAACTAGACATGATAATGATTACAAGGAATTTGAACTAGCTTTGATTGGGACATATGACTAACGATTTCAATTTGGTCCAACAATCTTGCTCATTTCGAGGAATACTAGATCCACACCCATTTTATACAAAAAAAATTCACACCCATACGTGTCAAACAAATAGTGGTAGTGAAAAAAAGAAAGAGAAAATGTGATAGATAGTGATTGGTGGAACTAACATGCCACATGTGTATGTGGAAGTTTTTATGTGAGTTAGGAGTGGATGTAGCATTGCTCCATGATTTAAGGACCTGCAAACAGTACTCAGGGACGCACAATTATAGCACAAAAATGTAACCAATTAGATTAGCTAATATTTCTCCTTTATATTGGTGATGTGAAGATTATTTACATGACATTATATTTTGGGCAAATGACATGAAAAGGTACTCAACTTAGGGTATATTTCCAATTAAGGTACACTACTTTTTTTTGTACATAAAGGATGCCAACTTTTTTTTATGGTCAATTTAAGTTTTTTTGTCATATCCCGTTAAAAAACTAATGATTATTTAATCATTTCCCTAAACGAACTTATATGAAATTTAAGGGGGTTTTTTGAGACGAAATTTAAAAGTGCGCATACAATATTAGTGTTTCTTTTAAAGTTAGCGTATGATATTTGTAAATTTTAAAAGAATATATTTTTTTATGAACTTAATTTATTTTTTTCTTAAAATCTCGAGAACAAAACAAAACAAAACAAATTAGGAAAAATCAGAA
>BQNB010034513.1:39786-51553 GCA_026074375.1 Tanacetum coccineum
ACATGTGTATGTGAAAGTTTTTATTTGAGTTATGAGTGGATAATACTAGATCCACACCCATTTTATACAAAAAAATTTCACACCCATACGTGTCAAACAAATAGTGGTAGTGAAAAAAAGAAAGAGAAAATGTGATAGATAGTGATTGGTGGAACTAACATGCCACATGTGTATGTGGAAGTTTTTATGTGAGTGAGGAGTGATTTTAGCATTGCTCATTTCATTAATCATCACCAAGAATAGGTGGTTTCAAGCTGAAGCAATTACATTATCACCAATTAACTTGAGTTTGTAGTTTGCATATCTGCATTGAATCATGTTCCGTGAGATCATTGGAGTGAACCGAATCCTTTCACTTTATACCTGTTGCTGGCTGAAATTCGGTAGGTAAAGGGATCGAATTTTATTCTCAAACATGCAGTCAACGACATATGATTTGCAAACCAATTACTTATACGTCTAGTTATGAGATGAGATTGACAATTAGTTAAAATGTGCTCCTTGTAATTGGGTAACACCTTAGCATAACAGAGTATGATAGACTAAACTAAGAATGATAGACTATTTGGTATGAGGGTATAGGTATCAAGGAATGACTTTCATTCCTATTATATGTGTTTGGTTGGTGGGGGTTTGGTATTCGAATGTGGGTATCAAACCCTCAAAAGTACGCAATTTCTAAACCCACCAAAGGTGATGGGTATGTAAACCCATTTCAATTCCCATTCCGATAGTGATTCCATTGTTTACCAAACAATGAATTTATTAAGGCAATGAATGATCATTAGTAAAATTTGTAAAAAAAAACTAGCAGTTTACAACAATTTGGGAACAAAATGTGAGACATAAAAGTAGAGGGAGAATGAAATGATGGCAAACACTTTGCATATGCAATTGGCCTTCAATTACATGAAAACTACCCGACTGACAGACCAAAATTTATCATCTAAGCTCCTTCATTCACTTTTACGGTCCTTCCGAATAATTAGGTTTTTAAGTGTTTACTCTATTTTCTTTTCATACCATGATACAAATAGTGTGAAAAATATGGTCTGTTTAAGGACTAAAAATGCTAGAAATATGGTCTGTTTAAGGAATTATGGCTAATCGTCTACCACATAGTGCTCCCAACACCATAAAATATATAGTGAGAAGAAACATTCAGACTATTTATAGATTTCCACACCCAGTTCGTACAAAATAACCTGTTCAAACTTCGAGTTTTACAATCAACAGTAGTAACTAATGATAATACGAATTGTATACACTCGTCAGTTTACAAGCTGCCTCATCAACAAGCGGATGGTACGTTTTCCTAGAGTACTCTATAGGAAATCAAGCCATCAATGGTCTCCACAACTAAGCGATTCATCTTCACGAGTAACAGTAAGTATGATCTGGTTTTAGGGCCTACATTTACAAACAGCAGAACTGTAACTTAGCAGACTTATAAAGAAACTTTTTTATGTTAATAGTTGAATAGATTGCACTCTTTTGTCATGCAAGGTGATAATACAAGCACTTAAGACAGTTTACAAGCCTAAGGATGACACTAATTTACACCAAAGATTTGAACAAGAAAGGACATGTATAGACTGACCTAATTCCAGCGATGAAACCTCATCTTGGGTGAAGAAGTTGCCCTTTTTGGTCTTCTGTTTGAGGTGCAGGTTCATCTTCTCAACGGCGACAAGCAAATCCTGTAAACGTTTATAATTAACATCAGTATCTTTAATCTCAGACAGCTTGTGCATATCATAATGTGATTTAAATAGATTTCTACCTCCCAAGATGCTAAAGCTTTCATGTATGATGGAAGACTATCATAAGCATCTTTCAGTACATTTATTGAAACATCTTCAAATGGTTTCGACTCATTCTGTTCATCCACTATTCATATGATGCAGAAAAAAAGGTGTTGGTCATGTTAGAAAATACTAGGAAAAGAATTAGGTAAATAAATGGATCTGTATATAGTTGTTTACTTTCTACTTCCGAGATATCAATGTTCGTCTCAAGGAGTTGGTCCATCTCACGCTTATTGTTACCTGCAGTTGGAGATGAAGAGACAAAAGTATACTCAGGTATGTACTTGCAAATCGTTGTAAATGAAAATAAATAAAAAAACTTAGGATAAAGCACAAAAACAGAATTGCTACTTCATATAAGAGATTGAGCTTCGATAGAAGCAGGACACTATACTGATGTAACTTGGTCAACTTGTCATGGCCTTATTCTACTTACTACTGGGTCTATCAAGTAAAAGCCTTGTGATCACTAACCTATTAATGAATCAAAGAAATAATAGATGTTGGTCGATTGCATCAACTAACCTTCCGATACAATATTGGCGAGAGAAACATCAGAAATTCCAAGTTTCTCCAAGCTCAATGTATCATCAAATCTAACTAAAGTTAAGAAATTCCATGATTCTGAAGTCATTAACACTTGCACCCTAGAAAAAAAGTTTCACAACAAATATGAACATTTTTAAAAATTTGAATCACACGATTCTGATTAAAAGGAATGAAATTTAAAACCTGAAAATATTTCATCTGGCCCCAAACAGTACGAATGCATAATATGAAATAGAAAGGATACAAAGAGTCATCTTCAATTGTGTTCTTCAGATCCAAAGTTGTATTTGGTTGTATATCATCCAAGTCCAAGTCCTCTTCCGGTTCACTAATCTCTAACTCTACAAAAAGAAGCGACACATTAATAACTTGGAGTTGCAGATTAGTCCAGCTTAAACTGGTCAAACTTTGAACTAATAACACATAACATTAACTAGTAAAAAATGAAACTATATATTTATGCAATTCTTTTATCATACCATTTTATCAAAATCTTAACTTGTTACATACAATAGAAAAAGATGAGAGCGTTATTACAACTATGAAAAAGCTGAAATGATGTTATGTTTGGAATCAAGCTGCTATATATTTTAGCTTGGTTTCAGTAATACGAGCTTAAGCTCAACAAGCCAAATATAATCAATATTAAGTCTGAGTACTAAAAGGAGCTTATACATACAATGAGTCGAGTTCAAGTTTATGTGAACAACTAGACTCAAATCATGTGATATGTCGAGCTCAAATCGTCTTTACTTTATCAAATATAGCTCTAACAGGCATTTTCCAGCTTTTGAATCAAATATACTTTATCAAGCAACAATATCAAACCAAATTAGCAAAAACAGCTTACCAGCAACATATCCAAAGGCAGAAAGGCGATCCTCAATCTCAGCAATATCATTCTGATTCTTCTTATAAATCTCATTGCAATGACCTAACAACTCCTCAAACGAGACTGTATCGAAAGTCATGGACTCAAGGAGGTTGAGATCACTAGTGGCAGTAGATACACGACGGTTCAGGCCTTGCACAAACGATAACGAAGCAGATTCTAATAACATAAAAACAAAAAAAACTTAAGTCAAGCAAACAGGGACAGAACCACATGACACAAAACGACGTGCACTTACAATAAACTAAACAATACTACAAACACAATTTTTTGGCACCAGGTGCATTGAACAAAAATCAAGGTTTTTTAACAAAATTATCACTACGCCACAAAAATTCATGGTTCCGTCCCTGCAAGCAAATGCGTGTTTTGAACCTAATTGTAACGAAAAAACATATTATAAGCAAAAAGTTAATTCTAAAATTCAAAAGTAGGCAATAAAAAATAATATATAATAACCAAAAGTAGATGTTGATGGTACCGAAGGGGATGGGACGGCGATTAACGGACTGGAGGAGAGCGGCGGAGCTGGATTCGAGGTGGTTGCAGAAACGCGAAACACCGTTACGGAACTCTCTTATTGTATCTTCCATTTCTTAGCTAACAATGCTCCTCCTCCTGGTACTGGGGTTTTGTTTTGTTTTTAAGAGGAAATGAAAATTTGAATGTTTTTTAGATGTTTGTTATTGGCGGTAATTATTTCTGAATTTTTGGCGGGATGCATTTAACATTGTTTTATGGATATCTAGACCCAACTGAATACATTTAACAAGAAAGCGCCTGTAGCTCAGTGGATAGAGCGTCTGTTTCCTAAGCAGAAAGTCGTAGGTTCGACCCCTACCTGGCGCGCTTTCACTTTTATTTTTTTATGGCGAGAATTTTAGAGAATAACTTTATCTCATATATGGTAGAGTATCCGTCCACCGCGATGCAATGCCTATACGAAACGGTAGTTAGTAAAATTACCAAGTTGTGACGATTGACGTTGAAAGTTACTATTTGTTAATAAATGTTGTGTAATATGCGTCCCGATATTATATAACGCGTAAAGATATAGTAATGTACATTAGTTCGTGCAAACGTGTGATTAAATAACACCTACATTGGTTGAATGACTCTAATCCTAAAAGTCTATTGGGGTTGCTTCTTCTATCCATTAAGTTGGAGAAATCATGTCATACCATATAGTACTTTTTTTTATTTGAGGAATTGTGATGTCACATCTTTTAAATATCATCCTATGTTTTTAATTGGATTCGAAAGGGTATAACTGTATTCACACTTGACCACCAAAAAACTGGGAATCGAAAAATCACACTCAAGATGGATAGGTAAACAAATGAGATTTTGAACGTGACAACTCTTAAAAGAATATAACAATGTCTAAAAATTGATCTACTTGACGGTGGTTTCATATTTTTTAGGATAAAGGTAAGAAGCTATATGGTAAGAATCCAATTCTAATTTTAAGTCATTACACATTGTGTTAATGCTTCTGTATGATCACTTGGTGGATACTTTTTATTTGATATACATTGGCAGCTATATTATAATTAGGGATAAAGCCGTAGAATACCAACGAACTTTGCCTAATTTATCGATTTGGTACGTGTACTGAAACAATTATCGATTTGGTACGTGTACTTACATAAAGTGTTCTCATTTGCACATTTTGATGATGTGTCACGTTATTGATGTGCCACGTGTCAGCATATCACGTATGACACATCATCAAAATGTGCAAACGAGAACACTTTATGTAAGTACACGTACCAAATCGATAATTGTTTCAGTACACGTACCAAATCGATAAATTAGGCAAAGTTCGTTGGTATTCTACGGCTTTATCCCTTATAATTATGGAGGAGAAGTGATAGTAACTAAGTAAGTATTTATTATACATACATACATTTAGCATTGTACAGTAGAAGCTACAGTGCTTCTACTGTACAATGCTTTGGGCCGGCCCAACAATTTTTTTTTTTTTTTTTTTGGCATAATTTTTTTTTGGCACAAAATAGAGGGAAAAAAATATTACAAAAGTACCGATTCAACTTTAAAATAATCGACATAGTCACAAACGTACAACTTTAAATTACATTAAACAGTGTCATTTCAAAAAAAAACCCATATAGCAAAAAAAAACAAAGGTTTAAACATGAGGCCCAACACATAAGGTCATATAAGAAAAAAAACAAACTATTAAACATGAGACCGAAAAAATAAACCCGCACAAAATTAAAAAAATAATAATAACAACAATGACCCGCAACAACGCGCGAAAAATTAATGTCCCGCAGCAACGCGCGGGTAATCCTGCTTGTTTATAAACAATAAACATAATTAAACCGGTTACAAGTTTTATTTCTAAGGCCAAAAACTATATTGGCATTGTTTGTCTGGTACTCTTGTCTTAGAATACACATAAATTTTGCACATGGGCTTAATTTCTCTATGATAAATGATGACAACGTCTCACTCTTCAAAATTTGTAGTATTTCACATCATTTTATCTAAATGGAGTGGTTCTATGCAGCACACTTTAGGGCTTGTTTGTTAAAATTTTCTGTTAAATCATGTTTAATTAAGAGATGATTTAATGTAGACACCCTCAGTTTTATTACTTAATAATTTCAGTCATTTGTCTCTATTAAGTCATAAACAAACAGTTTTTATATGACTTAATGAATTCAATTTTTTCATATTAAGTCAATTAAGTCATTTTCAACCACCACATTTGACTTGTTGCAAGGAGAACAAGAATGTTAGTTAATAAAGGCCTATTGACTCGACCCACTTGTTTAGACCCGTTTAGTTTTAAGGTTATGTTTATTTGTTTTCTATATATTGTCTTTGTATTGTAAATGGTTCAGTTGAATCCGAATATTATATTTTCAGTATTCCCTCTTGTTTCTACAACACGTTTGTCCTCAAGTCAAACCTGTGTAATTTCGTGTCAAGTTCGTGTTATTTATCTTGTCATGTCGAAAACTGTCACCCTTAGTGTTAAACAAAGATTAAAACAATTGAATGTATCTCGTTTATCTAAGAGTAAACTGCAAAAATACATCCTTGTGGTTTGCAATTTTTCACACAATACATCCCTGTTAGAAACTTTTGGCAGCTTACATCCTTCGTTAGGCACACGTTAGACATAATACATCCCTGAGGACGAACGATGCAAATATTTTTCCGTTATCTTCGGACGAGGGATGTATTGTGTGAGAAAACCACAGGGATGTATTATGCAAATATTTTATTTTTTATTATTATTTTTTTTTTGTTTTTCTAAATTCTTTTTAATTTTTTGTTTTATTTTTAATTTTTAAAATTTTTTAATTATTATTATTATTAGATTAATAATAAATCACTTTATTAAGAAATTCAAGAGTTTTACAATAAATTAGAGGGGAGCCGAGATACTATCTGGGCCCCCACCCCTTTGGCAATAGCAAAATTGATCCTATTAAATATATGGACAGCAACACGTGCCCCAATGTCTTGAGCCATGGATTGGCCCTATTGGCCCTTTATTATTATTATTATTATTTATTTTTTTTATTTTTTTTAAACATCACTTCATTAGAATAAAAGAGATTACAATACATTGGAGGGAAGTCGAGATACTATCTTCGGAGATTGTCTGGTTGGTGGTTGGTTCTGTCTGCATGCATACATCTTCTACACTTTGTGTACACACACTTTTCTGGATGCTTAAACCTACACACCTAATACCCTTTATATAGAGGGATATTAAGGCTTACAAAAGAATTCAAATCAATAGATAAGAAAACTATTTAAATCACATTAAATCATATTAATATGTTTCCTAATCATTATCTTTAACCAGATCTTCATAATTCTCCACCATCTTGAAGAATTCTTTAATGACGATTCTGATCCTTTTGTTTCATTCTTTTATTTATTTTGTCTCATCAAATTTATAATCCCAACAATCTTCCCCCCTATTTGATGATGACAAAACAAACAAAGTCGTGTACGAACTTCATCATAAAGCCAAAGCTTCCCCTAAAGTTGAGATGTAATCATCTCCCTGAATGAAACAAAACTTCCTTTGTAAATTGCATCCCCATAACTTAAGATCTTCCCATTAAGTTATCAATCTCCATGTCATCCACCCGACACATAATAAGCTGCAAATCATATAACTTTGTAACCTTTTTAATTTCCCTTTTTTGTCCATTATCCAAGTAGGGATCTAACGGTTGAAAATAGCAACTTTGAAATCATAACAGTTATTTCTTAAGTTGTGTGCATGAATATATTCTATGGTTTAAACATTTTGGTCAATTAAGCTTCCCCTAAAACAAAACCAATTATAACCCATCCCTTGAATCAACGAACTATGTAGGCTTTTTGTAATGACACTATGAAGAAAACTAATTAATACACAGAACTTGATGTAGAAGTAGAATAACTCAAACTTGTGTCTTATGCCTTGCACTAAAATATGATAAAGAAACTCACACTTCTTCTCTGAGAGTAGACCTCGATCTCTTGATAAAATCCTCATCTTCAATGAGACACTGACACAAATTAGGAAACAACGTAACTCCTTTAATGAAAGTAATACCTGTGAGTACTCTACAATACGTACCTCCTTACAGTCAGGTAAAACTAATATAATCAAGTCTTTATCAATAAAACCATGAAAAGCAACCACGAACAAGTTATCTCCAATGCTAAAAGAGTATGAAAATAAAGCACGCATCCACGAATCCCACATTCATACTTCAAATAGCAATCTATAACCCACATTCTTAATCAATTCTTCCAATAAATCAAAAAACGAGCCTTTTAAAAATAAAAACCTATAAAAACCCAAAAGTTAAATCCGTTTGCCTTCCCCTTAAACGAAGCATCTTGTTCAATTCGAGATTCAAAACTGTGTGTTTTTTCTATTCAACCTTTCAAGAACTATTCTTCCGAGATCTTTTAGTCAACCGAGAAGCAAAAATATGTATATATCCGATATCAAATAAAACAACTAGTAGAAATATTTCTCTCGGACGCCACTATGCCAGTGTAAACTCTTTCATCGGACAAAAGAAAGCAGTACAAATTAATGGTTACCAAACTGTTTTCTTAAAACTAGGCAGTATAGAGACAATTACGCAGCAGCAATAATAATTAGGGCCAGTACTAAACTTCTTTGTGCCCAAACCGAGTAAATCTTAAAGGGCAGGTAGAAACGAGTAATAGCAGCATTAATTTTTCTTTTGATACTCGAACAAAATTTTGAGCCCAACTGCTTTCAATGTTTTTCTCATTACTGCCATTCGCAGACCTTCATAGAGATCATGTTACCTAAACTGTAACCATGATAACCAATCACACATGCTGCTTCTTATGCAATCGATCCATATAGATGAACAAAGAAAACAAATATCGAATATAATCAAACCAAATCGACGAGCAGCCATGGTATTAGGGTTTCGTATAAAAACCCTAATAATGATGATGATAAAAAAGAATGCATACGACGAGGTCCAGATCCATCATCATAATTATGTGTATTATTAGTTTAATCATAAAAGCACTAAAAACCCCATGCGTTCTTAAAACTATATTATTAGGACCCCGATTAAAAGAGGGTCCCAAAGAAAGGTCCTAATAACCCATTTTTGTTGTAGTGAATAGACTAGATCGTGACAAAACCCCCAATACAAATCAAACTTGATAAAGAATAAATCATCAAAAATCAAAAGCATCATACCTTTTTCGATTGGTGAAACCTTGTTGATCCTAGATCGAGAGCCACAAGGCTCTGATACCAATTGTGGAAACCTAAAGATCATTAGATCGTTTAAGCTCAGGTTGTTTAGACCTTTATCTAGGATAATATCAATGTTCATAAGTTATAAAAACAAAGCGGAATAAGAACAAAGATATTCAACAAGGTTTTATTATCATACGTTTCCATCAAGCCCCAATTCTAGACGATCAACTCTAGAACGGTTACATCAATAAACTATAACATGGATCAAGGAAAACCTTGATTACCTTGAGGCTACACCAACACTTTAGACGTCTACATCTTCTACACTTTGTGTACACACACTTTTCTGGATGCTTAAACCTACACACCTAATACCCTTTATATAGAGGGATACCAAGGCTTACAAAGGAAGCTAATCAATAGATAAGGAAACTATTTAAATCACATTAAATCACGTTAATATGTTTCCTAATCATTATCTTTAACATCTTTGACCAAATCTTCATAATTCTCCACCAGCTTGAAGAATTCTTTAATGACGATTCTGATCCTTTTGTTTCATTCTTTTATTTATTTTGTCTCATCAAATTTAGAATCCCAACACTTATCATATAAAATGCAATCCGATCTTTCTGTAATTCTCATTAATCCTCATTGATATGACATTTTATTTAACTGTAAGAGGTATGAGATGATCCAATGATAATGCATGTTGAAATTCTTTATGACCATAGTAAACATTAGTTTACCCTTTTAAACATGCTTTAAATATTTAGTGGTTATAAGAACTTATAAATGGTTATCTAAGCAAATGACTTGTACTTATGTACATAATGGACTATTCAAAATAAGGACTATATCAAATTATTAACATAAAAGTATAACTAACCATAGAGCATACGTTAGTTATTGGAATCTAACCACAACACAAAATTAGATTCACATAAGAAGTTTGATGTAATTGTTAACTTCTCGTTGGTTCCATTAACAACCCATTAATAACTTCTACATTTTATTATGCAAAATCAGTCAACAAAATACATCACCTTTGGGCAGAAATATTTGCTAACTAATTATTTAATTTTCATATATCAAATTATTAACATAAAACTATAACTAACCACAGGGCAAATGTTAGTTATTAGAATCTAACCACACCATAAAATCAGATTCACAAAAGAAGTTTGATGGAATTGTTAACTTGTCGTTGGTTCCATTAACAACCCATTAATAACTTATACATTTAATCATGCAAAATCAATTAGCAAAATACATCACCGTTGGGCATAAATATTTGCTAACTAATTATTTAATTTGCCAAAATACCGTTTGGCGGTCAAAATTATGATTATCCGTTGGGCTAATCCACAATCTCGAACACCCCAACGAGTAACTTAGTATGACTTTAATTTATATAATTGTTTTGATTAAGTGCTTTCCGTTGGGCCAACACTAACTTCGACAATTATGTAGTCATAAGTATGACCGTTCATTCACTTAACTATTTTAACCAGTAGCCTTCCTTTGGGCATGACAACTAGTTTTAACAATCAAGTAGTCATAAAACATGTTAAAATATATTACAAACATGTCAAATAATGCCCTATTTAATAAGAATCATTTTGTAAGAAAACAATCTCTTAATTTTTATAACCAAAATTGAGAGACTTTATAGTTCTCTAACAATTGAGTTAAACATAATGAAAGTCGTAGAAACTAGAAGAGAAGGGGGGGTTGAATAGTTTACAGGTTCTTTTGTTGTTTTAAAAGTTTTCTTTCAAAATTCTTAGATTCAAGTTGTATGTTCAACCAATCAACAATATGAATCAATAATGTACATATCTAAATCAAAGTAAAATGACAATCAAAAATATATAAAGAGATGAGAGAAGGAACAACCAAACCAAGACACCAAGATTTATAGTGGTTCGGCTACGATGCTCTTCTTCACCCTACTCCACTCCCCGGGTATCCTACTCGAGATTTCACTATGTCAACAAGCTCCCTTCAGGCGGAAAAAACCGTTTACACGTCGCTTACGTTATTTTCCGACACTAAGCTAAATGTCAAGTCCTAATCTTAGCTAGAACCAATCTACCACTTCACAAACACTATACACTTACAAGATCTACACTATCGGATTTACACACAATCTGAATCACACAATTACACAAGATAATTAAAATAGAGATTTGATACTTAGAAGAAAAAAGGAGAGATCACTAAATAGCAATTTGTTTCTTGGCGAATGTGAATGTTCTTCTCTTGCACTTGATAGAAGAATGAGAAATATGAGATGAGATTGGATCACTTGAAACAAGATCTAAGAATGTTAGTGATCAAGAGATTTAAAGAGAGAAAGAAGGTTTTTAGAGAGAGAAGGTTATCTGAAAAATTCGTGCAAAGAGGTATTTTTTACCTGGGAATGGAGCAGTATTTATAGGCAGGAAAACCCAACGGTCACTGTAGGCGGTCCCGGCGGTCCCAGTGTGATAACCGATATAACTTTTAGGGTTAAGTATTATAATATATTATAGTTTTTATATTTTGAAGTCTTTTGATCTTGTCAGTTTTCCTGATGAAAGCTGAAAAGTTGACTTCTGTTGGCTAATTTGCGTAAAAGCGATTTCGATTTAACTGGGAATTTGGTGAAGTTCTGAGTTCATAAATGAATCATTAATGATTCGTCTTTCTTTTTTAGAGTGGTTTTGAGATTTTTCAATGCTTTCCGGGAAGTTTTCCCGCGTTTAGCGAAAAATCGTCACGCAGCGCGTACCG
>BQNB010034514.1:2632-51552 GCA_026074375.1 Tanacetum coccineum
AACTAATTAAAGACCGAAGCTCCATCGTAGAGTGACCGAGCTTCCTTGTTCGACTCAATAAATTGAGGCTAACATCACCATCTTCACCACCACCATCACTCTTGCCATCATCATCTTCACCACCACCATTACCTTTGCCATCATCTTCTCATAAGAGACCTAGATCGCCTGTAGAATAATCAAATAACATACAATAATAGGGAAGCGAGGTGGTTTTAGAGAGAGAGTGGTTAGATGAACATTCTAGAGAGAGAAAGTAAACATATAAAAGAAATGCATTAAGTGTCTGTAAAATGAAAGACCAACACCCTTTCCATGGCATGGAAAGGGTTTAAATACCACCTATGGTGGCCGGCTAAAGGTTTAGGCCCATGGGCTTTCCATGGGATTTTGATGCTTTGGCTCGGTTAGCTTACTAAATAATACATTGTGGACTACGAGCTAGAAATGTAAAATACATGGAGTGACCGATCCTTTTTTGGATTCCTAACAATCTCCCCCTAAGGGAGGTCACTTCAGTTTACAAAAAACTTAAGCTCTATATTCTATAAATGTCTTTTGTCTTTAGCTCGTAGTCTTGTTATCATGTTCTTTATCTTGTGAATCTTGATATAGCAATCTTTAGACTTTTAGGCTTTAGCTTGTATCTTGTTCTTGACTTGTATGTGATCTTTTGAGCTTCTTAAGATCATCAACCAAGCATAATCTCTATTCGCCATCTTGAAATCTTTTCCTTTTTGTGTTCTTGTGACTTCTAAACCGACATGCTCATACTGTTCTTGATGTTAAAAGCACCATATTTCTTGATATTCTTTAACTTTAACACTTCGTCACTTTATAAAGGACGTACAATATCAACTTAATACTTCGTCACTTCAAGAAAGACGTATGGTATCAGAGTAGCGGAAGTCTTGAAACATGTACTTGAGCTTTCATGATGTAATTACATATGTCGGTCGAGTATGAGCATGTGGTATTGGCTTTGATTTGTCATCGGGAAACTGCTACCACCGTCAGGAAATCTGCATGAATGGGTTAGTGATAAACAACATATATGGACGAAAGTGGATTTGTCACTTCGTCAAATATGGTTGTAACAACCACGGTTCCCCGTTAATCAGTATAAATACTGCCTGTGATAGGGGGTAGGGGAATAAAAAATTTCAAAGAATCTCCTTGACTGCGGTTCGCATATTGTACTAGCTGTTCTCATTACGGAGTGTCTCAAAGCACGTCCAACCCGATATTGAGTGATCCGGTAAGTTACTATTTCCCGATAATCCGGCTATTGTGTTCGTTTCTATGTCTGCTCCCTTGTGAGGCTTCCCATGGACATAAGATTTAAAATTGATTTAGAAAATCAGTCGGTGTGTTAAGATGCAAACGATTTTTATAACACACCAACAATTTTACCTTTTTTAAAATTCATCCGTCAATTCATAAGCTGGACCGAATCAATATCTAGTATCACAAGTTCGAATCGTGTAGGATCTCATAAGTCACCTACCAAGAGCTTGTTTGATGTTGGCTCAAGCAGGATTTCCATCTTCATTGTGAATACTTAAGTATCACTCGGATGTTCTGGCAAAATCACAAAGATAATGCATAGGACTCTTGATATATTTCTTGTTTTCACATTGTGTGAATTAGCAAGCATATTTTGGATAAGTGTCCTAATGAGATTTATGGGTGATCTTTTTTTCGGCTCTAGACTTGATAGTGCACTTTGGTTTTTAGTAATCGGAGGTTAGAGCAGACTGTGACCTTTTTAATACCAACTAACTCAGAGTGAGAAAGTCGATAGACATATGTTTAATCTCCATGAGAAAATGAAACAAGAGTCTGTTGAGAGACCTTGAGTGGCTAGACAGGGTTGTGCATTGCGTCACTGGGTACACGACGACTGTCTTCAACACCAGACAACAACTTAGTGTTTCTGACAGTTTATGTATTGACCCGGTTTCTGCCTAAGTGTAAGGAGGGCTTCTTTCTTTTCACCCTTTATCTTAACTTTTCTTTTTAATTCTTCAACCCCTTTAGTGCTTACCGAGACTTCATGACTAGTACCTTGTTGGGTTTGTTCCAGTACTAGCTCCATTTCAGTCGGCACTATTCTCTTATACTCACTTTTACTCCTTTTTTATGTTATAACATATGGAACTTTACCACTAACTAGTGGAATGTACATGGGTAGATCCCTCGGTTCTGGCTTGGATAGTGGGTAAGTATACTAATCCTAAACCACCTATAACTCCAAGTAATTACAAACATGGTCGGTTTTTTGGTATTATTCTCAGCCTTAAAACCATTCAAAATTGCCCCCCCTCAACATGTGCATCGATATTCGAAAATGTTTAGCACATGAAGTGAGAAACTTACACTTGAGTCCTTAAAATCACATCTTTAGCCATATATTTTAATCACATTTTCTCCCCTTCTAAAAAATGTCAAATCTCTTGATATTTTAAATATCAATTGATTCAAATATTAATGGTTTCAGGGAAAAAAATGTCCAATTATTAACAAGCCTTATTAGGAACATTATTAAATGCTCCCTGATCGAATTTGACTCACACCTTTAAAAATATATAATATATAAATATAAAATACTTATATAAATATATAAATAAGAGGATAAGAATAAAAAAATCTCACAATTATAGTAATCCGGGAGTATGATTCCCGGGTCGTTATCCCCAACGAGGAATGCAATTGAAAGCCGAGAGTCGTTTTGAGAATTGATGCTTGAATGGGACAAAATTGGGATTGGTTTTCTAAATCTATGGGAAAATTAAGGCACTAAAATTAACTAAGGCAACAAAAATTTGAACTAAAACGCAAAACGGGAATCCTAAAAGGCGCGCCTAAATTAAAACTAATTCAAGTTAAAACTCTACAATGATTTTAATGCTATGCAAACCTCATAATATGAACAAGAAATTTTTCGTGAGAAAAATATTTATATTTTTTTGGCTTTTTATTAATTTTTTATGAATTAAAAACTAATTTAATCTATTAAAAATCCTAGAAAATAGCAAATTAATCACTAAAAATTCCAAAAAATGGTTTTCTACTTTAGAAAGGTCTAAAATATGATAAAAATTAAGAAAACTATTTTTAACTACTCTTTATAATAAAAATCTTTTTTCTAAAATTAATTTGAAAAGCTAAAAATCAAAATTAAAATCTAAAAGTGGTAAAAATGATTTTAATGCTTGTAAACCTAAAAATATTTATTCTAAAACCAAAAACTATTTTTTGTAATTTTCTGAATTAATTTTCTATTTTTTAAGACTTTTTAAAATTTTAACTTTGAAAAATAATTAAAATAACAAATAAGTATGAAAAATTATGAAAAATTGCAGGAAAATCATAAGAGCTACAAAAATCCTAGGAAAAATAAACTGGTTAAGCCAGCTTATCGAATAAGCTCAGAAAAGCTCAAAATAAGCTGCGAAGTCTTATGGGCTTAATGGGCTCAAAAAGGTAATAAAGCCATAATGGGTGCAACCAAGGATGGACGGAATGAGTTATTTGATAGCAGAGTTGGTTGTTGTGTGTGGGTTTAAATGGTTGGTGAGGGTGTTGTGCAGGTCTCGGATGTGCGAGCCTTGGCTCACTCTGAGCTTCACCTTCCAACGTATTTTTGCATGCCTATTTTTTTACAACTTTTTAGAAGACAGAAAAATAAGCACTTTTTATAACTATAACTTTTTATGAAATCCAAAGAATAAGCTGAAAAAGCACAATGAAAATGACAGAATGCTTAATTTTATACTTAAGAAACTAATTGCAAAAAGGCTAAGCTTACAAGAGCAAATAAGCAAATGACAAAGCAAGATAAGCAAACATAGATCTCAAGGCAACCTTAAACAGCAAATAGGAACAAAAATTAGCAAATAAGAACAATTATATAAGCCAGAAATGAGTCTTTAAAACTCAGCAGTACTAACTTTTAAGTTAGTACTGCTAGTTAGCAACTTAAGACTGCTAGGCTTAATAAAGGGCAAATAAGCACAATGAAATTAGAAATAAGCAAAGGCAGATAATAAGCTACACTAAATAAGCAACAAAGAACAAAAATAAGCAACCAAATAAGCCTAGAATGAGCTTATGAACTCAGCAGTACTAACTTTTGAGTTAATGCTGCTGAGTAGCAACTTAAGACTGCTAGGCTATTTTCTAACTTAAATAAGCTAAGGCAAAGCAAATGGCTTAGAACAGCTTATAGGCTAGTCCTAATAAGCATGAATAAACAAAAATAAGCAAAGAGTTTAAGCTATAGAAAGAAAATTAGACAGAATACTTAAAAATCTATAAAGCTTAAGGTTTTTAAGCTAGAATGCAAATAAGCTTAAATAAACTCTAAACTGAAGGAAATTAAGCTAAATGGGACTTATACTAACCTAATAAGCTATACTAACCTAGAATAAGCAAATGCAATAAGCAGGTAAGCTTAAATAAGCTAATGAGCCTTTTGGCCAAAACTGATAAGCAAAAAGGCCAATAGGGACTTTTCTAGCTTAAAAATAAGCTAGCAAAAGGATCCTTATGGCTTAGTGGCTTATACCACTAAGAAGAATGGCCAAAAAGCTACAATAAGCAACAAAGAAAAAGCATTTTGAAATTCAAATAAGCACATAAAAAGCTTCATGAAAGGGCTATCTCACACGGATTCAACACTTAGACAAAATTTTCAAACTTTTGCAATCTTAACAAAACACCAATTTTGAGCTTAAAAATAAGCACACAAACAGATCCTTATGAGCTTTTAACCTACAAACAGACTGACTTTAGACCTCAAAGAACAATAATCAACACTCAAAAAGGAGTTTGAAATTCAGGATAAGCAACAATAAGCAAATGAAAAAGCATTTTCTCAAACTTTTTAAACACTTAGCAATCTATGACAGTTTTGGCAAAAACTCAAATCAACAATTGCAGGCTTTAGAGTTAAGTTCCTAACTTGTTTTAAGACTTGCATAAACACAAAATCATCACAAAAACTTAAGTTTCACAGACTTAATCAAATAAGCAGGTGAAATAAGCTATAAGCTCTCAGATTCAAACAACATGCTATAAAACTTATGATTTTTAGATTCCAACTTAAGCAATGATCAAAAACATTGTTATAAGATTTATAAAATGAAGGTTTAATTTCAAAAATGGTCATAATAAAACAAGCAAGTACTAACTTTGGGTTAGTATGCTTTGTGCCAAATCAACCTTTTTAGTTTTCAAATATTTTTAAACTTGATTTTTTTTTAAGATTTAGCTAACTTTTCAAATACCAGATGTTTGACAGGGTAAATTAGGACACTCTTAAGCAATTTCAACAACAAATAAGCTTCTTAAATAAGCACACTAATCAAACAGTATTTAAGCTTTATAACAATACTGTTTTAAACTAAAAACTTGCACAAATCAAATTTAAACTATAAGCTAAGCATTTTAAGCACTCAACATTATAAATAAGCAGTAATAAGCATAAATAAGCACAGACTTCAAGCAATAATAAGCAGTAAAACAGTAAATAAGCTTAAAAAGTGAAAATGAAAACTTACAAACACCCTTGCTCAAAACAAGCTCTAGCTTGTCAAAAGATAAACTAGTGAGGTCTATAAGCTCTTCCCAAGCTAGCTTATCATCCAAAGAAGCTGAGGTGTTTAGAGGGGTGGAACTTTTTAGTATTTTTTAGATTTTTATGATTAAAACAGGAAATAAAAGAGATTAAGCTGTAAAATAAGGTTTGATTCAAGAGACAAAAAGCTTAGTGAAGCTTTTAGGTAAGATCTACAAGCTGCTTCATAGCTTTTCAAGGCTTGACAACTTATATAAAATGATCAAACACAATATCTTAAAAACACAAACCTCAAACTTTTCATTAAAAACTTAAACTTTTACAAAGGAAAGGAAATACAAAATACTTTTAAAGGAAAATTACACTTAAAAAGAGACTAAAAAAACTCTCCTCTACAAATGGGATAAGCCCTCTATTTATAAGCCGGATGGAAGCATCTAGGTTCTTGCTTGGTTTTCTTGTGTGAGAGGATTTAGCAGTCATAATCTTGGCCATCTATTCATCTTGTGCTTCCTTAAATCAATAATAGCCCTTGGATATTGCCACGCAATCATTCCCCAATGATTTCCTTGGATTGCCAACGTGTCAGAGCCAAAAACGTCATCCATTGCATCATTTAAGCTTCTAGAATGTGGGTTTAAGTGGGTTTAACCTCAGGGTAAGTGTAACTTTGGGGGTGGAGGTGAACAGTAACAATGGAAGTGGGAGCAGGAAAAACGGGTATTGTTTGTTTGGTGCAGGGTGAGAAGTTTGGTGGATTGGCAAGAATGGTCCTTAGAGTTTATAATTGGTTTTGACCGTTAGTCCATAAAGGACTAACGGGGGTGTTATAAAGGGTAGTGGTGTTGACGGGGTTATAAGGGTGATGGGTTTGGGCTTTTTTGTTTGGGCCGGGGGTTATAAGAATATAAGTGGGCTGTCCCGGGTCACTAGGGTGGGTAAGTGGTGGCCTAATTTTTTGGGTTTAATCCGTAAGTGCTGGTACAAACCTAAGATAAACATATTTTTCTATTTATTGTTTGGGTTTGTGTTTTTATTAGTATAGGTATTAATTTTAGGTTTTCGGGTTTGGTTTTCGATACTCTTTCCAGATCCACTTCTCGGGGTTGATTTTGACTTGATTTGACTTTGACTTGGCTTTGATTTTGACTTTTCTTTGACGCTCTTTCCAGTCTCGTGCTCGGTTTTATCGATTTGGATTCTATTTTTGTCCTTTTCTTGGTTATCCACTACCTGAACAATACAAATGCAAAACGTACAAATACAATGTATTTTTGGTACGTTTTTAGTCATTTAAGTCCGGTTTTAGTGGTCAAAGGTATATGTAATTAAACACATACCAAAATCCCCCATACTAAGATATTGTGTGTCCTCACGTAATGCTATAAGTAAGCACTTAGAAAACTAAAAATCTCAATCCCCCTCGACTATACTAATTACCTCGAACGTAGCAATGGTCTGTTCATCGAGGGGAATTAAAGAATCAAGAGTTTAGAAAAGCCATATTTTTACCATTTTTAAATGTATACACTTATTCCTAATATTTTTGTTATTTTTTTGTACTTTTCCTTTTAAGAAACTAACTAACTTATTTGACTTTTGTTATTTTCATAACTGTTTAGGGATCATAGAACAAGATGCATTTCGATCTGAGAATGCCCCAAAAAGGATAAATTCATCGTCCCCGACTTTTCACTCGTTCCAAACCAAGCTTAAAACGAAATCATAGTTAAATAATAGTTAAGATGCTAACAACGCTCATATTTGGACTTTCGTGACTTTTTCACTCCCAAAATTATTATATCTTAGTTGATATGTGCTGCTTTGAATTTCAACCATGGGATCAACATTTTGCAAAATGTCTACTGCTTTCACGTTCCACCCGAGAATATGAGTTTGAAGGCGAGATAATCCCATGTAGCGTCTTTCGTTCGGCACATCCCATCCTTGCGGCTAAAGTGACCAGGCTTTTGGACACCCCACAGAGATAGTATCGGGACTCACGACCTTAGGTTTCAAAAAAACTCTTTAAGTTTCCTCGTATATACATAGCTTATTTAAAACTTAAAATAGAATAGTCTAGTTCAAAAAGATATTTAAATTTAACAAAAAAGAGATCTATTTTTAACTCACACATTAATATTTAAACATGCAATTGTAGCCTGTATCATTTTTAAACCGAGGTCCTTTAAACAACTGCCATATCGGTATGCGAGCCGACATGGTCCAGGAGTCTTTATTTTGACCTCTCGGTTTGAATTGTATTTCCTGACTTTTTAGAAGGCTGCAACATCGGTTGTGAGCCGGCAAGATGCAGTAAACTTTTATCAGTCTCGGATTTTTATTCTTACTATGGGCTTTCTTTAGAAGGCTGTAACATCGGTTGTGAGCCGACAAGATTCAACAAACTTTTATCAGCCCACAGTTTATTATATATTTTTTTTATTAATTATATAGAGAAGACTTCTTTTTGAAAAATTCAAGTATAAGTTTGAACTAAGACTAAATTTTTTGCTATATACTATATAAAAATTGTCGATTTAAGTTTAATCTCCAAAAATAGCACGTATCATTAGTCCGGTTAGAAGCTTATGGGAGAAAAAGCCACAAATTACATACATGAGCTCTTAAAATTTCCAACTAATCCTTGTTTAGCATCCTACTCATAATTAACACTATCATTTTTTATTCTTCGCGAATACTCGCGAACGCTTAGCCTAAACGTTAAGGAACAAGCTAGAGCTCAACATGCTTGATCGAGTCAAAATTTATTCTTATTTACCCAGCAGTAAAGTCAAAATTGTGACAAAACACTTATTTTATTTTTGAAATTTTTTAATTTATTTAATTTTTTTGGAATTTTTGGTTTGGTTAAAAAAACAGATTACACGAAAACAACAGCTGCAGGTTAATCAAAAATCGATAGATCCCCCCATAATTGGATTAAACTTTGTCCTCATTGTTTTAAGAAGGGTCTACTACGTAATCCTAAAGCCGGATTATTAATTATGCTTAAGATAAACGTTAGTCATGAGATTAGGATATTGGATTCCCAAATTGAAGTGAGGATTTGAAGCTGCTTGTGATCGAAGGACCAATCCGCGAGCACAAGACGGCTTAAAAATTAGGACAATCTGGACAATATATAACACAAGCAAACGTGAAAGAAAAGAGGCACCCCTCTCACAACAAAAAATACTTATTCATTACTAATAATATGACTTACGGATAAGCTGGGGTGCCTCCAAGAATAGCGCTTGTTTTGGGTCACTAAGCTTGGATCCCAATCTCTGATTCATTTGTCCTTGGGGAAGGTTTGGAGATTCGGGACAACCAATTTTGGTACGTCCTCCTCCAAAGTAGTGTTTATTCGATTCGAACGTTTTAACTTTGAAAATTTGGCCCGGAGTTTTGGGATAACTCAACGGTGCCATATGGAAAGACTTGGGTAATGGTGAACGGTCCGGACCAACGGGATTTTAACTTGCCCGAGAACATCTTCAATCAAGAGTTAAAGAGGAGGACTTGATCACCGACGTTGAAAACGCGGTTTTTGATCTTTGAGGTTTGTATCCTCTTTGTTTTCTTTTTTAGATCAAAGATTTCTATAGCATGATCACGAAGTTTCATTTAGTTATTGGAGTTAATCTTTACGGTGATCACCCACGGTCTTAAGGTCAAAGTTTGCATGCTTCAAGGCCCAGTAGGCTTTGTGCTCGAGCTCGATTGGTAGATGACATGCCTTTCCGTACACGAGCTTATATGGGGTACACCCGATGGGTGTTTTGTAAGCTGTACGGAAGGCCCAGAGTGCATCATCTAGTTTTTCTGACCAAGATGCATGGTTCTCGCCCACGGTCCTTTCAAGAATTCGTTTCAAGACACTATTGGATACCTCAACTTTCCTACTTGTTTGTGGGTGATACG
Source organism: Tanacetum coccineum (assembly GCA_026074375.1). Lineage (NCBI taxonomy): Eukaryota > Viridiplantae > Streptophyta > Magnoliopsida > Asterales > Asteraceae > Tanacetum > Tanacetum coccineum. Next base: position 12,141 of record BQNB010034514.1, read on the forward strand.
CGGTGATTAACTCCGTATTTAAGCATGACCTTTGCAAACTGGTCATTGCAAAAATAGGTTTCGCGATCACTTATGATAGCACAAAGGGTACCGAATCGGGCGAAGAAAGATTTAAGAAATTTACAAACAACTCGGGCGTCATTGGTGGGGAGCGCTTTCGCTTCAACCCATTTTGACAAATAGTTGACTGCCACGAGTATATATTTGTTCCCTCGTGAAGACGGAAATGGCCCCATGAAGTCGATGCCCCACACGTCAAATATTTCGCAAACTTAGATGGAATTTTGAGGCATTTCATCACGTTACGAAATTTTTCCTTGACGCTGACAAGTGTCACATCGGTTGACCAAGTCATGGGCATCTTTGTAAATCGTGGGCCAATAAAATCCTGAGTCAAAAACCTTTTTGGCGGTGTAGTTGGCACCGTAATGTCCCCCGGTGGGTCCACTATGGCAAGCTTTGAGGAATTCAACAGCTTCTTAGCCTGCAATACACCGCCGGATCATTTGATCTGCACATATTTTGAATAAGAAGGGGTCGTCCCGAAAGTAGTGTTTACCATCCTTGAAGGACGACATCCCTTTAACAATGAAATTCTCAGCGTGGTAATTTGCATAATCAGAAAACCACGGGGTACTTGAGTCACCACGAGAAGTCACCATATTAAGTGTCCACCATATTAAGTGTCTCGAGAGGGAATTTTTCATTTACCTCTTTTGGGTCAAGCACATTTTCATAAGGATTTTCTAATCGGGAAAGATGATCGGCCGCGAGATTCTCGGCTCCTTTTGTGTCAATTACTTTGAATGTGAACTCTTAAAGGAGGAGAACCCACCGGAGCAATCTCGCCTTGGAATCTTTTTTGCAAAAATATTTTAGAGCGAGTGATCCGTATCACGATCCTTTGTCCAAGATGAGGTAAGACAGAATTTTTCGAAGGCATAACGATTGCTAACATTTACTTTCTCCTTCATGGTGGTAATGCGATTCTGCCTCATTTATTATTTACTAGCATATGTATGGCCTAAAGTGTTTTTTCATGACGTATGCCCGAAGACTGCACCTATTTCAAAGTCCGCATGCATCGCACATAATCTCAAAGGAAAATCTGTTTTTTTTTTCTAGTCTTTGTAAATCAGAATGGAGCTTCGGTAATTTTTTTCTTTAACGTTGAAAAGCTTTAAATACAAACCATCGGAGAAGATGAACGGAGTATTCATCTCAAGAAGATGAGTAATGGGTCGGGAAATTTTGGAAAAATCCTTAATGAACCGTCGGTATAAACCGGCATGACTGGTTACGCGCGAACTCACCCCTTACAATCTACCTATATATGACATAAATACACCAAGGGACGAAGTCACGCGAGATCAAGAAAACCGGAAGCAGTATAGAGTGTTCCCGGGTCGTTATGTCCCAACGAGGCTAGAATGGAATATCGAAAGACGATTGATGAATTATGTTTGAATATGACCAGGATGTGAATATGATTGGGTACTAAACCTAATAGGCAAATGAACACAAAGATAATCAAGGGACATAAGCTAGAACAAGTATGAAAGCTACTAAAAGCAAAACACTAAAAACTTTTACACTAAGGCACAAATAAGCTCTAATAAGCTTAAGACAGATAAGTAAGCTAATCTAAATCTAAATAAGCAAATTAAGCATGCAATTAAGCAAATAAAACAAGAAACACAACAGTTAACTAACAGTAATAACATCAATAACTACAACTACCAGTACTGCTAGCCTTAACAAAACACAATTAAACAAGAAATAAGCAAATAAGCTAAAACAAAGGCTAACTACCCAAACTAAGCAGTTTGGGGGGTTTTGTGTTTTTTTTTTTTAAGCTAAGAGTAAGCAACCAGAATAGACTATAATGATAAATAAGCTAGAAAACTAAAACTGATAAACTCTTAAAGTTATTTTGAAAAGACAAATAAGTTCTACTGAAAACAGTACACTAAAATAAGCTTAATCTACTCTAAAAATCTAAAGAAATCTTAAACAAGCTGAAATAATAAGCTGATAAGCTAAAATGACCTGTCAGTACTAACAGTTTTAACTGACAGTACTAACTTGGAGTTAGTACTGCTAGTGTTAGTTAGTACTGCTACCTTTGAAATCCAAGAAAATGAACTAGCAGTACTAACTTAAGGTTAGTACTGCTAGTTGAAAATACCCCTTAAAAATCATTTTTCTTTCAAATTAATTAAAAACAGACTATCTATCAACAAAATAAGACACTTATAAGCAATTATGATTAAGATTAAGCACTTAAATAAGCTAAAATGGCCTAGCAGTGTTAACTTATAACTAGCAGTTCTGCTGAAAGTAAGAATAATGAGAGAAAGAGAGATAGACTTACAAAACCCTTGCTCTAAACAGGGTCAAACAATGAATACTACAAGCTCTAGCTTCATAAGCAAGCTAGTGAGAGTCCATAAGCCCATCCAGAACTGGCTTATCATCCATAACATAAGCTGTGGTATATTTGAGAGTGATATTTGTGATTTTCTCTTAACTACTTAACTTTTTCTCTTTACTTAATGAAAACAGCTTATGAGTAAGCTGTGGTGAGATGTTTTTGAACACAAAACAATATGATTAAGAAACTTAACACTGGTGTTTGTAATTGACTTAAAAAACTCAAACTTGCATTAAAACTTGAAAGTGTTACAACAGAAAGTAAAAACTGTAAATAACTGAAAATAAGCTAAGTTAAAAATAAAAACTAAAACTAGCTTCTAAGATGCCTCAAAGGCTTACAAAAGGCTCTATATATAGCCGAAGTATTGGACTTGCATCTTGTGCTTCTTTGGAGAGATAAAACCAAGTGTGCTAGTTGTGTGATGGAGAGACTTGAGCAAATCCAGATTTGATTTCTTAGAGCTTCTTTGGGGACAATCTCAGCATAAAGTGCATTGGGAATGGAGGGGATTGCCAACATAACTTTATTAAATCAGGGGGGAAATAGATAGGGTGGATGAAATGAAAAACATTAGGATGCCTGAGTGATTTTGCAGGAGAAGTATGGGAGTAAAACAGGGTGCGGGCTGGTTTTTGGTATTGGGGAGAAAAGATCACAATATGTGTATTTACAGAGAGAGTGTTGAAGATGATTAAAGTGGAGTTTGCTTTTGTACAAGAAAAACCCTCCACATCTTTCTCTCTTTATTCCCCTTTTCCCTTTCTATCTTTTATAAATGAGTGTTTCGCCCAATTGTGCATAATCTTGCCCCTGCCTTTGCTTCCTTAATAATATAACTTAGGGGTTTGGCAATTTTGACCCCTCAAGTTATATTTTTTCTTTGTTCTTTTCTCTCGATTTTAACTTGAATTTGTTGGCTTCGCCTTCACACACTTTCCCATCCCTTTCCGGTGTTTGTCGCTTCTTGCTTGGTTTATCGTCTTTTTTTGGTGATATATCCTTTCCTGCACAATACAAATGCAAACATACACAGTACAATGTGTTTTTGGTAGTTTTTATTCTTTTAAGTTCGATTTAAATGGAAAATGGTATGTGTAATTAAGCACATACCAAATCCCCCCAAACTAAGATGATACGTGTCCCACGCAATGCTATGAAGTAAGCACTCGAGAAAACAAAAAAAATCTCAAATCCCCCTCTGACTAATATACATGGAAAAGTAGCCAAGCGTTTATCAAAGGAATAAAAAGAATCAATAGCCTTTACAAGTCCCGGTTCTCACCAATTTTTATATTTACACAACTACTCTAAAATTATTATATATATTTTTATTTATTTATTATTTATTTATTTTTTTTATTTATTTATTTATTTTTAAACAGCTTGACTTCCTTTATTTATCAACAATGGGATCATAGAATAAGAAACGTTCGTAGAATAATCCACGGGCGTCCTGACAGATAATTTCATCGTCCCCGATTTTTTTTTTCACAAGTTCTAAGCTAAGCAATTAAACAAGATCATGTCCGATAAAGTGTAGATGTTAAGTCCTATACTTATGACTTGTGAACTTTTTACTCCAACAAGGATTTATTATTTGAATTGGAGCTCGTTTTTACCATAGATCAACTTATTTTCATAGTCATAATTCAAGATGAATCACGACTCAAAGCAACAACTTATTAGGTACTTGTAACTTGATTTTAAACCATAGAACTTTTTGCAACATATTTATCATTTTCATAAGTTCTTAAAGCTAGGAATGTTGCCTTTATTTGAACACCTACCTAGGCTCGCTCCCTAGTAGGATATCACAACCAACGACCGGTGTTCTAGTTGAAACAACCCACCCCGTTGCTAGCGTATCTTGAAAATCACATCAACACCTTTTCCTAATATTCTATGGGAACGTGGTCCTTAGTTAGAACCCTTACCTAGAAACTTTCTTCCAAGTGAGTTAAATCACATCACACCAAATCCCTAGAAGTAAAGACGTCGTTAGTTTGAACCCCACCTCGTGGTTAGCGGAGTGGGATATCACGACACACTCTTTTACTAATCTCCATATGATCAAATGATGCTTCAATGTGCATAATGACAATATGACGTGCATTTTTGCTTCATATTCCTGCTTCTTTGGCATTTTATCTTCAAAACCTTGCTTTTAAAGAATCAAGTTACAAATTTGAAGCATTTTTCTGAAAACATCCGATTGACTTATTGAACAAGCACGTATGAATAGGTGGAGTTTAGAAGCTATAGGGGAGAAAAAGAACACAATTATTCATATAAGTTCGAGAACGAATCTTGCTTAACATATAAACTTATAAATTTTTATTTTTTTTTTAGTTTTAAAACCCTCCCCCCTTAATCCATTTCCTGTTCATCACCTTTTTTAAAATACAAAAGCAATAGAATTCGTGAAAGCTCTGTCTGAAGGAACTAGCTAGGGCTCATACGCCCCGATCGAGTCAAAAATTATTCTCATTTTACCCAAAAGAAAAGTCAAAACTGTGACAAAACACTTATTTAATTATTTTTATTTTATTTTATTTTATTTTATTTATTTATTTATTTTTTTTTTTGAAAATTTTTTTAAATTTTTTCATTTTTTTTTTGGTATTTTTGCAAAAATTTTGGCAAAAATACGGGATTACGTGGTAACAATGCTGCAGGCAACAATTAAATCGAAGATACCCCCCAAACTATTAAACTGAAACATACGTCCTCGATGTTTTGAAGGGTACTACGTTATCCTAAGGCCGTTTATGAAGTATGCCAAATGATAAAACGTTAGTCGATTAGATTAGGATATCGGGATTCCCAAAATGAAGCTGAGGATTTGAAGCTCGAGTGATCGAATAGACAAAACTGAGAACACGAGAGCCTTCACAATCCGGGCAATCCTGGACAATAAACAACAACAACACGAAACACGGGTGATAGAAAAGACAAGCTATCTCACACAACAAACAACACTTATTCATACAATTACAACTACGGATAAGCATGGGTTGCCTCCCACGAAGCGCTTGTTTAGGGTCGCTATGCTTGACCCGTCCCCCGAATTTATTGGTCCAAGGGAACGATTGGAGATCTGGGACTACCTCGGTTGGTATGTCCCCTCCAAAGTAATGTTTTATACGATGACCATTCACTTTAAAGTTGGGCCCGGAGTTTTGAGATAACTCGACGGTGCCATAAGGAAAAACTTGGGTTACAGTGAATGGTCCAGACCAACGGGATTTCAATTTGCCCGAGAAAATCTTCAGTCTAGAGTTGAAAAGGAGAACACGATCACCAACGTTGAAAACGCGGTTTTTGATCTAGCATCGTGTATCCTTTTGGTTTCTCTTAAGATCAAAGAATTTTTCGTAGGCTTGATCACGAAGTTCAATTAAATCATTCAGTTGAACTTTCCAGAGATCACCCGCAATTTTTTTATTTTTTTTTTTTTTTTTTTTTTTTTATTTTTTTTTTTGAATATCAAAATTTGTATGCTTGAAGGGCCAGTAGGCTTTGTGCTCAACTCGAGTCGGTAGATGACATGCCTTCCCGTACACTAACTTAATATGGAGTTACACCCGATGGGTGTTTTGTAAGCTGTGCGGAAAGGGCCCATAAAGCATCATCTAGTTTGTCCGACCAGGAGGCACGATTTTTCTCCACGTGCGTATTGTTTTCTCCTAAAATACCTTTAAACCACGATTTCCACCTCAACTTGCTCACTTGTTGTGTGTGATATGCGGTGGAGAGACGATAGATTGACTCCGTACTTAAAGCATGCCTTTGTACAACTGTCATTGGCAAAAGTGATTCCGCGATCACTTATTGTTAGCTCGGGGGCACAAATCGAGAAAAGATAGCTTTTCAAAATTTACAGACAACTCGGGCATCATTGGTGGGGATCGATTTTGCTTCAACCCTTTTAGACAAGTAGTCAACAGCCACGAATGAATTAGTTCACCTCATGAAGTCGGGAAACGGCCCCAAAAAACCAATGCCCCCGATGACAAAGAATTCGCGCAAACATGGATTGAGTTTTTGTGGGCATCTCATCACGTTGCGTAATTTTTCCTTGACGTACAAATGTCACAATGGGTTGACAAAGTCCGTAGGGCATCTTTGTAGATGGAGGGCCAATAGAATCTTGAAACAAAGATTCTTTCTTGCTGTGTAATTGGCACCATAGTGTCCCTCAGTGGGTCCACTGTGGCAAGCTTTGAGAATGTCTAACACTTCTTGCCCCGAAACACAACGTCTGATCACTTGGTCAGCACATTTTTTAAACAGAAAGGGATCAATCCCCAGAAATAATGCTTGACATCCATGAAGAATTTAATTTTTTGTTGGATGTCATTCCCTTGAGTAACGAATTTTCCCCGCATGGTAGTTTTCAAATCTGCAAACCAGGGGTACTGTCATCTTTAAGAGCAATAGAACCAAGTTTTTCGAGAGAAAAGCTTCATATAATTCCTTGTTTCTCGAATTACTCTTGGTGAGGATTTCGCATCTTTGAAAGATATCTGCAGCAAGATTTTCTTCTCCTTTTTTGTCCGAATTTCCAATATTAAATCTTGGAGCAATAGGATCCACCGTATGAGTCTTGCCTTAGCATCCTTCTGGCAAAGAGATACTTGATGGCAGAAGTGTCATATACACTATGCTTTAGGAATATCAAGATATGAACGGAATTTCTTCAAAGGCATACACTACGGCAAGTATTTCCTTTCGTCGTAGTGTAAACCTTTATATTTCTCTTGGTTGAGAAGTATTTTGGAAAGGAATTCTTACGGGATTATTACTAATATTCGTGTATAAATTTGACCGCAACCAGCTCCCGAATCAGAAAAACCTAAGACCTCTTGTGAGTATTCTTCACTAGCCATATCAATGACGTCAATCCGGTTTGCCGTCATATGATTGAAATTTGCCGTGTACCTCGAAGTTTGATCTAGGTTGAAAGTTATGGCCTCTTTGCCAACACGAAGGGTAATTTCACCCTCGTGCACATCGATTAATGCACGACTAGTTTTCAGAAAACACCTCCCGAGAATTAGAGGTACTCGGGGGTCTGGCTCAAATTCAACAACCACAAAATCGGCTGGAAATTGGAACTTTCCCACCAACACACGGACGTCTTTGGCGATACCGATTGGTGTAGTGATTGAACGGTCCGCTAGCTCTAGCGTCATGCATGTTGGGGTAAGCTCGGAAAGAGAGAGATCCTTCCACACGGAATACGGCATAAGATTGATGCTTGCACCGAGATCGGCCAAGGCATTGCATGTGTTAATGCCAGAAAATTCACATGGGATAAGGAATCTGCCGGGGTCTCCAAGTTTTCTAGGCAACTTGTTAAGGATGACCGCTGAGCAAGTTTCGTTCAATTTTGCCATTTCACTCAATTTCTCTTTGTTTCCGATTAAGGCTTTTAAAGTTGAGGCGAATTTAGGCATAAGAGTCAAAGCATCCAAAAAGCTAATTTCGAAATTCATATCTTTGAAGATTTCATAGAATTTCTCAATTTGTTCGTTAGCTTTTTCACGGCGGTTTTCATCGTTTCTTCTCGAAGGAAATGGGATTGACACCTTTGGAGCACTAACGGATTCAACATCGGGCTTGGAGATTTGATTTCGAGATTGGACTTGCACAACCGGAGGTTGGACGTCTTTGGTGCTTCCGTTGTTAGTCGGAGGCATCGTATCCTTTGTGACCTCGGTATCACGATTCATTGAAGTAGAAGTGGTAGGAGGAATCGTGGGTCCTTGAGTAGTAACACCGCTTCGGGTGGTGATACCTTTCAAATCTTCTTTAGGGTTGGTAACGGTGTTACCCGGGAGAGATCCCGACCCTGAAGTGGAAGCGGTGTTGGAAACTACCATCTTGGAAAGCAAATTGGCTATATTGTCCAATTGATTTTGCATTCCCATCATTTGATTTTGTGTGTTTTGCCCTGACTGAGCCAAGTTGGTTAATTGATTTTGAGTATTTTTCATGATTGCATCGTTGGCTTTGACGTAGCTATCGAAATCGAGCTTAGACACACCTGGAGCTTGTGGAACCGGAGCTTGATGAGTTGGTGCTTGATAAACCGGGGGTTGATTAACTTGGGGTTGATAAATTGGTCCTTGATTGAAATTATTACCCCTGTTTTGGTTGTAATTTCCCCCTCGGTTTTGATTGAAGTTATTTCCTTGATTGAAACGGTTTTGATTGTTTTGATGATTTTGCACGGGAGAAAAACCGGGAGGTCGAATTTGATTAGACAACATCGGAGGTCGGATACCGGTATTTCCTTGATTAAAATTAGCCGCGGCGGCTTGTGACACATATGCTTGGATATTATCGTGGAACATGTTGCCACCGGTGGCGGGACATTGTTGATAAGAATGAGCACCTCCGCAAGTTACACAACTTGGCTCGATTGCTTTAACGGGAGCGGGAGCTTGCCGTGTACCTCGAAGTTTGATCTAGGTTGAAAGTTATGGCCTCTTTGCCAACACGAAGGGTAATTTCACCCTCGTACACATCGATTAATGCACGACTAGTTTTCAGAAAACACCTCCCGAGAATTAGAGGTACTCGGGGGTCTGGCTCAAATTCAACAACCACAAAATCGGCTGGAAATTGGAACTTTCCCACCAACACACGGACGTCTTTGGCGATACCGATTGGTGTAGTGATTGAACGGTCCGCTAGCTCTAGCGTCATGCATGTTGGGGTAAGCTCGGAAAGAGAGAGATCCTTCCACACGGAATACGGCATAAGATTGATGCTTGCACCGAGATCGGCCAAGGCATTGCATGTGTTAATGCCAGAAAATTCACATGGGATAAGGAATCTGCCGGGGTCTCCAAGTTTTCTAGGCAACTTGTTAAGGATGACCGCCGAGCAAGTTTCGTTCAATTTTGCCATTTCACTCAATTTCTCTTTGTTTCCGATTAAAGGGTTTTTAAAGTTGAGGCGAATTTAGGCATAAGAGTCAAAGCATCCAAAAAGCTAATTTCGAAATTCATATCTTTGAAGATTTCATAGAATTTCTCAATTTGTTCGTTAGCTTTTTCCTTGCGCCTTTCATCATTTCTTCTTGATGGAAATGGAATTGATGCTTTAGGAATTGGAGTATCAACAGGAGAAACATTTGGCTCAGGATTTGGATTACGAGACTGAATTTGAACAACAGGAGGTTGGACGTCTTCGGTGCTTCCGTTATTAGCAGGAGGCATCGTGTCCTTTGTCACCTCGATGTCATGATTAACTGCTTTCGGTCCTTGGATGGTAACACCACTTCGGGTAGTGATACCTTTTAAATCTTCCTTTGGGTTGGTAACAGTGTTACCAGGAAGAGTTCCAGAACCGGAAGTAGAAGCTGTATTAGCAGTAACAAATTTTGAAAGCATGTCAGTCAAATTTGCCATTTGGGATTGCAGGTTTTGACCTTGGTTTTGCATGTTTCTCAACACTGCATCATTGGCTGTGACATATCTTTCAAAATCTGTTTTTGACACACCGTGTGTCTGAGGAGCAGGTCCTTGATGAGCTACTGGTTGATTAACTACTGGTTGATGAACCGGAGGTCGATAAATCTGACCTTGGTTGAAATTGTTTCCTCTGTTTTGATTGAAGTTATTTCCTCGATTGAAATTGTTTTGATTATTTGCATGAGGATTCTGAACTGGAGGAAAACCAGGAGGTCGAATTTGATTTGGGGATGATGTTAGAGATCATGTTGAGATTGACCCTAGGGATGTCAGGGATGACACAGAGGAGTATGAGGCTGACACCAATGCTGGAGACACGGTTAAGGTAGGTGTCGACCCGATGTCCTTACCGATAGTTGAGGAGGAGATTGTAGAGCCAGCTAGAGAGGATTCTTCTGATTCGTCTGGCACTAGGGATGGCATTGTTAGGTCATTCGAGGATATGCCGATTGACTTAGATGATGTTGTGCATGACTTTTACCATCACATGTCTGATGTTCGTATTGATAGGATTGTCGGGATTAAGACTGCTTAGAGCCGGTTAGAGGCCGATCAGTTGATAGCTAGCGGAGACAGAGCAAGGATGGCCGAGAGGATATATAGCTTGAGGTTGGAGAACCTTAAGGTTTGTGCTACGTTGGATATTAAGAGGGATCGTATGAACAGCCTTCATCTTTATATGTCCCTTTTACAGGAGGAGTTTTGTCAGATTCGTAAGGATCACGATGAAACTCGAGGGAGACTTAGGAGGTTGGAGTCATATGTTGAGAGACGTTTGGGTTTTCGCCCTTAGACTAGTGATAAATGTAGAATACACATATCCGTTTGTAACTAAAATAACCCAATTAAACCCAAAATAGACCAAAAATGACAAAAAATATGCTTGTATTTGTGTTTTGTGTGTGCAGGTACGGATATATCTAAAATCACAAGAAAACAGTCAAAAACGGGCAAGCACGGACACGAGAATCAGAAGAGTACAAAAAGAAGCCAAGGATTCAAAACCGAAGCCAGAAAAGTCAAACCCGCAGTCAAGTCCAGTCACAGTGGTCAAACAAAGTCAACAACAAAAGGACAAATCCTCAAAATGTTTCACCTTGGTCCCTCAACTTTCACAAAAGTCCAAAAATGTCCCCTCCTCCCTTATTGGGCCCAGAAAACCTCAATGGGCCTTAAAAACCCTAAGTTACCCTCACCCGGATCCAAAGCCCATTACTTAGCCCAAAACCCTAGTCCATTTTCCTTTCTATAAACCACAAGGACCTAAACTGCCAAATTCTAAACTCATTTTACACTATAAATAAGAAAACCAAAGAGAAGGACTATTTGTGTCAAAAAGGCAAAGTTACAACTGACTTTTACCCGTTTCATAGTTAAAAAAAAGGCGCGAAGCATTGGTTACTGTTCATTCGTCTCCCCCGTTTCACCAAGCAGTTAAAACCAAGGGGCAAATCAAAATTAGAGGGTGCTTAAGTCAATTCAAGAGGTCTACACTAAAATGGCAAGGACAAATCAGTCTTATCAGAGCTCCTTACTAGCTCACTCTCATGAGAAGGCCACGTCAGAGCAAGAAAAGCACAAGGTTAAGTAGGATTTACTCTTGGATCACTCACACAACTAAAACAATGTCACATCAAGGGAATGACACGCTGGCGATCCTTAGATACACACACAATGATCAAACGGCTCAAAATCATTTGGCAATGATTAGAAGAATCAAGGGTGCGGATTGAAGGCTAGGAATTGGATTCAAGAGGCCTAGAAGCTTCAGCCTGGCACTATAAATAGGCCTCACTTCTCACACACACACCATTGTTGTAAGCAACGGAATCGGAAAATCCAAGTACTTCTTGTGAGTACTCTTCACAAGTGACATCGATTAGATCAACCTTCTTCAGTGATTCGAGATTGTTATATGAAATGGAGGGTGCGTCACCACATTTAAGGGTTAACGATTGATCATCATTCCTAAGAGTAATCTCTCCTTCGTAAACAGTGCTTCTTTGGAGAGATAAAACCAAGTGTGCTAGTTGTGTGAGGTGAATCTAGAGCAAATCCTAGCCTTTGATTTCTTTTGAGCCTCTTTGGAGACAATCACCACCATCGGAAATGCTTTTGGTGAATGGAAGGGATTGCCAACATGGACTTTATACAGCTGGGGGGAAATAGTAGGGTGGATGAAATGATTTTGGTAGGGTGTTGAGTGATTTTGCAGGGGAGAAGTATGGGAGCAAAACAGGGTGCTGGCTGGCTGGTATTGGCGGGAAGGTTGGAAAAGAAAAAAAGGGTTTATACAATTGGTTGTGACAGAGGGAGGTGAAATGATTAAGTGGTATGGTTTGGGTTTTGTGTACAAGAAAGAGGCCCCTCCACATCTTTCTTCTTTTCATTCCTTTTTTCCCCTTTCTTTCATTAATAGAATTGAAGTTTATCCCAAATTGCATAAACACAGCCCCTAGCCTTATGTTTCCTTAAAATATAACTTAGGGGTTTGTCATTTTGGACCCATCAAGTTATATGTTTTCTTTGCTTTTCTTCTCGGAATTGACTTTGACTTTGATGGGCTTCGTCTTCACACACTTTTCCATCTCGTGTCCTGTTTTGTCGCTTTTTTGCTTGGTTTTTCGTCTTTTTGTGAGATATCCGTTCCTGCACAACACAATTAGCAAAACAAGCATATATTTGGTGCATTTTAGTTCCGTTTTTGTTTTTAGCTCGTTTTTAAAGGTAAAAGGTATGTGTAATTAAGCACATACCAAGGAGTTCTAGGCTCAACAACACTATCTTCTTGCCTAGCAGCATCAATATCTGTGTGCTACCAGTTACTAAACTTCTGGTCTAAGCAAGTACTAACTAAGTTCTGTCAAGCATTTCCTCCTTTATCACCACTGCCCTTGTCTTCAACAACTTCTGTATCATCAGTCAACTTAACCTCCTTAGTTTTACCACTTTGCCTCCCCTCATCCATAGCTTCCTCAGTTTCCTTGTACTCTATACCATGATCTGCATCTTGATCATCAAAGACAGTACTGTCATCCAAAGTTGATTTAGGTTTGGATTTTTTCCTCCCTTGTTTGAAAATAGACTCCTCTTTCCCAATCTCTTCTTTCATGGATAATCTTTGCACACTCTTTAACCATGCCCTATGGTGGGAGATGCTTGGCTTGCACTTCTTTTCCAATCTCTTGATTCTAATATTCAATGCACTAATCTCTTACTGATACCACTGCATGATCTTGTAGAATGCTTTCTGGATTGCCCTGCACAATAAGTAAGTGAAATTAGTATCTCTTAGGGACCCAAGTCATTACAAACTTGGATATCCTTTTTGGGTCAACATACTCAAACTTTTTTGGTTATGAAAGAATCGTTTTTCTTTGGAAACATGATCCATGTAATTTCCCTTGGGCATCCAAACCTACCTTGAGTTCTTAAGGTCATTATCCATCTTACCCTTACCAATATTAACTACTGCTCTTGTCCCAGCAGTAGTCATAATTTTAACCCAGAGGTTTTAACATCTTGTTTTAAGTCTTTGGGTCTAAAAGCTGGTTTTGTGTAGTAAGACCTTTTGATTGGTGAATATGAGGCTTTTGGTCTTATATTGTCCATTCTTGGGTAAATTGGTCTAATAGCACTACCAGTTTGTGCTATTTTTGGGGCAAATTTCCTAGCAGTACTAACAGGCCTAGTGACTACGCGCGAACCAACCCTTCTTTTTATGTGTCAATAAGTAAATAGAAATATAAATACACAAAAAGGATCAGAACCCGCGAGATCAAGAAAACCGGAAGCATATAGGTGTCTCCGGTGTCGTTTAATAAATTGTTCCCCCCCCCCCCCCCCCCCAACAGGCTGAAATGGCAAATCGCAAAGACGATGATTATATGGAATTCTGAATGTACCACAAGGGAATGCGAATATGAATGGGCACTAAAACTGATGATAATAAGCAAAAGTACATAAAAATAGCAAAGAGAACAAGCTAGAACAAGAATCAAAACTAGGAATGACAAAAACACTTAAAACTTTTATACTAAGGCACAAATAAGCTTAAATAAACTTAAGACAAATCAAAATAAGCTAAACTAACTCTAAATAAGCAAAATACAAGAAAGCAATAAGCTAAATTAAACAAGATTAACACAACAGTACTAACAACAGTACTAACATTAGAGAACAGTTTTAACTACCAGACACTAACTTGGATTTAGTACTATTCTAGGCTAACAAGACTTAAAGAATTAATAAATAAGCAAACAAGCTAAAACAGAAGTTCACCTAACCTTAATAATCACTTAGTAATAAGAATAAGCAACAAGAATACACTAACATGAGTAAATGAGCTAGAAAACTAAACTGATAAACTAATTGAGAATACTTTCAAAGGAATATAAGTTTAAATAAGCAAACCAGCTAAGGAAAACGGTTTAATCCTACTTTAAAAAAAAAGCTAAGAAATCTAAACAAGCTAAAATAATAAGCTGATAAAGCTAAAAGGAAACAAACAGTATCTAAGAGTTTTTAACTAACAGTACTAACTTAAGTATTCGTACGGCTAGTGTAATTTCAAACTGCTATTGTAAAGTAATACTGTTAGGGTAAGTTAATTACTGTTATCTTTGAAATTCCAAAATGACTAGCAGTACTAACTTTTATTAGTACTGTAGTGTTAAGTTAATGCTGTTCTAAAAATGAACAAAGCAGTACTAACTTTAGAGTTAGTACTTGCTTGTCAAAACAGCCTTAACTTTTTCCAAAAATCATTTTTTATTTTAAACATATTAAAAACAATTGATCCAATAACAAAGTAAACACTTATAAAGCAATTTTACAATCCATAAAACGCAACTTAAAATAAGCATGAATAAGTCTCAGACAAGTATAAACTAAAACTAACAGTTGGTATCAAATAAACAAGCAGTTCTGCAATAGATAAGTAATAGTTAAGAAAAATAGAGACATACTACACCTTGGACAAAAACAGGGTCAAACAACAAATCTATACAAGCATCTAGCTTGTATAAAACAAGCAGTTTTTAGTACCATAAGCCCACATCCATAACGAGGCTTATCATCCAATAAGTAAGCTGTGGTATATTTGAGAGTGATATTTGTTAATTTCTCTTACTACTTAACTTTTTTAGGTTCACTTAGTAAACAGTTTTGTAAACAAGCTGGTATTAAGAGCTTTTGAACACAAAACAACTCAATTAAGAATCTTAACACTTGGAATTAGAAAGTGACTTTAAAAAACTCAAACTTGCATTAAAACTTGAAAGTGTTACAAGCTGAAAGTAAAAAGCTGTAAATGACTGAAAATAAGCTTAAGTTAAATTAAAACTAAAATTAACTAGATAATCCATTAATGATTTACAAGAAGCTCTATATATATAGCCGAAGTATTGGACTTCCATCTTGGTGCTTCTTAGAGAGATAAACCAAGTGTGCTAGTGTGTGAGGAGAGGACCTAAAGAATTCCAGCCTTTGAATTCTTTTGAGCTCCTTTGGGAAACAATCAGCAAGCCATCGAAGTGCTTTGGGAATGGAGAGCGATTGCCTAACATGGACTTTATAAAGCTAGAGGATGGCAGTAGTAGGGTGTTGAGTGATTTTGCAGAGAAGTATGGGAAGCAAAAACCGGGTGCTGGCTTGTTTTGTATGGCGGGAAGAGTGGAAGAAAAGTGTTACAAGTTTGGGCTGTGACAGAGAGAGGTTGAAATGAATTTAAGGGATTGTTGGTTTAGTGTACAAGAACAGGCCCCTCCACATTCTTTCCTCTTGGCATTCTCTTTTTTCCAATTTCTTTCTTCATATATGGAAGTTTCCCAAATTGGCATAATCAGCCCCTTGTGGTATATGGATAAATTAACTTAGGGTTTGGCTTTTGACCCCTCAAGTTATATTTTCTTTTGCTATTCTTCTCGGATAGACTTACTTTGATTTGGCTTCTCTCCACACACTTTTCCATCCCGTGTCCCATTTTTGTCGCATTTTTTGATGTTTTTCCTCTTTTTGTTAGATATCCGTTCTGCACAAACATAATTAGCAAAACAAGCATATATTTGGCATTTTGAGTCCGTTTTTGGTTATTGTAGCTCGTTTTTAAAGGTAAAAGATATGTGTAATTAAGCACATATCACCTAGCAGTACTAATAGGCCTAGCAGTACTAATAGTATGTTACGTGCCTTTCCCATTTGGGCCTAACTGGAATTAACAAACCTGTCTTGTTAGTGAGCTCCTGATGAACAAAAAGTCCTTCTTGATTGAGGGTATTTTCAAAATTATTTGAAATTTTTTGTTGATTAACCCTTTTACCATTATCCTATACTGGTTTGACCACCCTTTTACCAGTATTAACCATAGTTTTTACCTTAGGTGTTGGACTCTTTTTGGCATAAAAATCACAATCTTTGATCAAATGGTCAGAACTTTTACAGACAAAGAAAGCTTTTATTTTCTTAAATCCAATCCCTTCTTTCTGAGAAATTTGACCAATTTTATCAACTTGATTTCTAACTGTTTGAGTCTCATTAGTCTTAACAGGACTAACTATTTTTACAGCAGACACATCATCCTCATCATCTGAGTTCCAATCCTCAATGATGACTTTGTCTTGATATTTCTTTTGGTTTAGACACAACTGATTCATGGATTGACATAGGTTTTTCTATGTTTACGTCATTTATTTTACCTACAGTCTTACTAGTTTTAGATTTACTAGTATTAATTTTTGACTCAATGATTTTCTTTCTAATGGCATATTCATCTAAACCAGCAAATGATAGTCACTCTTGGTTAGAAGGTTCCCCTGTTATAGGAGGAGGAATATCATGATACCCATCTGCTTTGGAGAACCTATCATTTGCTGGTGAGATTTCTTCGTCACTTGATCTGTTCTCAAAAACACTCATACTAATCTCACTATCAGTTTCAGATTTGTTACATATTCATCCAATTGTATGCATATCTAAAACCATTTATTATCTTTAGCACTCATTTAACTTGAGGTATTTTATAATACCTGGATGATTCTCCCCCTTTTTCTATCTTAACTTTCAACTCATCTCTTTCCTTAACAACCTTTTTCTATTCCATTTTAAAGGTTGTTGATTTTTTATTTCTTGCACTTAAGCCATAGTTTTGAAACTCATATTTTTCACCCCAAGCCAGTTCATATCTTTTTTCATGTCCAAGAATTCTAGATTCTAAAGATTCTAAGGCTAACTCATAACCCTGAATTTCTAGTCTGGCTCTGCTATGTTTTTCTCTTTCACTATCAAAGTTCTTTTGAAGAGTTTTAAAAGATTCAAGACATTGTTTAGAACATTTTTATACCTCATTGTCAGGAGAACTTGATGAGCTTGAAGAGGAGATGGCCATTAAAGCTTGATGAGCTTGATTGTAAATATGCTTCAAATAATGAAGTTCTTCTATTTAGAGTTTCCACACAAGCTCTGATACCACTTGTTGGATCGTTTTACTGAATAGATCTTGAACCTTTAGCTTGCAAAGGGTTTGTTACTTTAGATAAATCCAAAGCAACAATAATGAAACACTGATTGAACACTATTGATTATGCGTCAAACAATCAACAATTCTAAGAAGAACAATAATAGAAAACACAATAATCTTCATCAAACACACACTTTAAATAATAACTTTGAATCGAACTAGTTAAAGCTATAATTGCTAAATAAATCTCTATTGATCAACATCTATTAACTATGCCTATGGGTTTCCTTTATACTACAAAGGAAAACCCTAATGGCTTTACAAAACGCTTAGGAGATAAAGCCATATCTATTCCTGAATTTAAAACCAGCATAACACCTTAACAGACAACTATTATATGCTAGCAGCACTAACTTACTACTAACAGCACTAACTATACTAACAGTACTAACAATGTACTGGCAGTACTAACTATACACTAACAATACTAAAGACTTAGACTATTTTCTTCAATCTTTCTCAGCAACACTAAGTCTTCATTAGCAGCACCAATGTTGAACCAGCAGCATTAAGTTGTAAAGTCTTCTAAAACCCAACATTAATGCTAGCACCAAGGTCGGCTAAAGCATTGCAGGAGAAAGTTTTGTTAAAGTTATACGGAATAAGGAAACTTTTGAGGTCTCCGAGTTTTGGTGGAACTTTATTTGATCATAGAGAGGAAACTTTCTTCGCTAAATAGGCAAGCGGTGAAATTTTGAGGAGCATTTAGTGTGGGTAATGGCGGTGGTGTTGGGGGTGGGGCAGTGGTGGGGGGGGAGGGGTTCTGGGTTATTGGAGTAATGGGGGGTGGGCGGATATGGGATGGATGTGGAGGGTGCATGTGGTAGGGGGGGCCTGTGGAAAAGGGGTGGGGGGGGGGGGGGAGGGGGGGCGAGGGGGGGGAGCGGAGAGCGAGGAGGGAGTGAGTTGGTTGATGTCAAACGGCTCGATCTTGTAAGGTATTTCCTCTTGTATTGGCCTCCATTTTTTCGTTGTTCGAAGTTTGTGGGTTTTGGTCTCGTTGGATTTGGTGGGTTTTGGTTATAGGGGGTGTTAGTATAGGGTGTTGTGTGGTGGTGTGGGGGGTGTGGGGGGTTGGTGTTGGTGTTGTTTATTTAGGTATGATGATGGGGATGGTTGGGGTGTGGGGAGGATTTGGGGGGGGGTGTTATTGCTGGGGTGATGTGTGGTTGTTTGTGTTTAAAAGGAGGTTATGTTTTATGGATATAGATAGTAGTGTGGGGAGGGTGGTTAGGGGGGGTGTGAATGTGGGGGGGGGGGGTGGTGGTATGTTTTGAATATGAGTGCATTTGGGGGAGGGGATTGGAGAGATATTATATTATTCGGGGAGGAGGAGGAAAAGAGAGAGATTGACAGCAATTTGGTCGACCTTCTGGATCTCTTCCAAGTAATACTCAACCAAACCCAAAAGGATATAACCCCAAAGCTTACCAACCACCGCAATCTCGTAATGAGCATGTGAATGCTATATTCATAAGAAGTGGTAAATCCTATAATCCATCAGATAACCTGAATGATCAACAAAACAATTCTGAAAACCCTATCAACTTCAATAGCAATGATGAAGACGATGAACCTACACCACAACCAAAAACTCAACCCACAAAACCAGTTAAAGAAACACCGTTACCAAAACCATACAAACCAAAGATTCCATATCCTCAACGCCTTAGAAAAGAAAAAATGGAGGCCCAATACAGAAAATTCCTTGACATGATCCGAGCCGTCTGAATCAACATACCTCTTGTTGACGTCTTAGCTAAAATGCCTAACTATTGCAAATTTCTCAAAGAACTCATAAGCAACAAGCATAAAATCAAACAAATTTCAACCGCTTTCCTAAGCGATGAAAGTTCCGCTATGATCCAAAATAAAGTTCCACCAAAACTCGAAGACCTCAAAAGTTTCCTTATTCCGTACAACTTTAACAAAACTTTCTCCTGCAATGCTTTAGCCGACCTTGGTGCTAGCATTAATGTTGGGTTTTAGAAGACTTTACAACTTAATGCTGCTGGTTCAACATTGGTGCTGCTAATGAAGACTTAGTGTTGCTGAGAAAGATTGAAGAAAATAGTCTAAGTCTTTAGTATTTTAGTGTATAGTATAGTACTAGCAGTACATGTTAGTACTTGTTATTATAGTTAGTGCTTGTTAATAAGTAATGTTTTAGGTGCGCTAGCATATAATATAAGTCCTGGTATTGGAGATTATTCATGAGTTAAATTAGGAATAGATATGCATTATCTCCTCACGTTTTGTAAGCCCATTAGGGTTTTCCTTTGTGTATAAAAGGAACCCTAGGCATAGTTAATAGATATAGATCAATAGAGATCAATTAGCAATCATAACTGTGTAACCTAGAACTATTCAATTATTATATAAAGTTGTTTGATCGAAGATCTCTTTTTTTTCTTAATATTGTTCTTCTTAGTGCATTGATGATTAGTTTCCGCATATCAATAGTTTTTCCATCAGTGTTTCATTATTGTTGGCTTTTGGAATTTATCTAAAGAACAAACCCTTGCAAGCTAAAGGTTCAAGATCTATTCAGTAAGGGATCCAACAAAGTGGTATCTAGAGCTTGTGTGGAAACTCTGAATAAGAAGAACTCCATTATTTGAAGCAGATTTACAATCAAGCTCATCAAGCTTTAATGGCCATCTCCTCCTCAAGCTCATCAAGTTCTTCTGACAAAATGAGGTACAAAACTGTTCTAAACAATGTCTTGAATCTTTTAAAACTCTTCAAAAGAACTTTGATAGTGAAAGAGAAAAACATAGCAGAGCCAGACTAGAAAATTCAGGGTAATGTGTTAGCCATAATAATCAACTAATAAACTAGAATCTTGGACATGAAAATAATGAACTGGCTTAGGGTGAAAAATATGAGTTTCAAAACTATGAGCTTAAGTGCAAAGAAATAAAAATCAACAACCTTAAAATGGAACTAGAAAAAGTTGTTAAGGAAAGAGATGAGTTGAAAGTTAAGATAAAAGAATGGAAGAAATCATCCAAGGTTCTTAATAAAAAACCTCAACATTTAAATGAGTGCTAAAAGATAAAAAATGGTTTAGATATGACATAACAATTTGGATGAATAAGTAAAACAAATCTGAAACTGATAGTGC
The DNA here is from genome assembly GCA_026074375.1 of Tanacetum coccineum. Lineage (NCBI taxonomy): Eukaryota > Viridiplantae > Streptophyta > Magnoliopsida > Asterales > Asteraceae > Tanacetum > Tanacetum coccineum. The sequence continues at coordinate 32,705 of BQNB010034514.1, forward strand.
AAACGACACATTTAGAGGTCGTTCTCTTGTATCTAGCGCTGTGTATTATGAAGTAACGCCCCCGGACGTACTTCCGCTGCGACACGCATTTTTGGGGGTGTTACAGATTAGTATCAGAGCACTAGCTATAGAGAACTAGGTTGCATATTTTACCCTAGACTATAGTTGTTTTCGCAAATATTGCATCACAACAAACATTTTCAAAGTGCATACACACTACTTTCTTACTTGCTTAGGTTACTTGTTACCTTAAGTGCTTACATGACATACATATATGTAATATATATGCTTACATATTTTGCGTATATCGCACGTTTATTTATATAAGAGTTATTTATATAAATACCAGAGCATTTCTTAAGACATTGTGAGTTGCACAATGGTCTCAATTATACCTCAGACATTGTGAGTTATACAATGGTCTCATCTTACTTCTTAGACATTGTGAGTTGCACAATGGTCTCATTTCGTTCTCAGACATTGTAAGTTAAACAATGGTCTCTAAGGATATTTTTTTTCCTTCATAGCATTATACTATATTGTATTACACAGAGACCGTCATAATTTTTGTTTACATGGAATTATGTATGAATCTAAGTATTGCAAGTCTTGTATGGGCGAGACTTGTAATATGAGGATTGATATGATAATTGCTATGTTAACAAAGCCCGTCACAGTTCTGTTTACATGGGATTATGTATGAATTTAAGTATTACAAGTCTTGTATGGGCGGGACTTATAATAGGAAGATTGATATAATAATCGCTATGTTGATTCGTTCATAATGACTGATATGTGTTTAATTACACATACCATTTTTCATTTAAAACGAACTTAAAAGAATAAAAACATACCAAAAATACATTGTATTTGTATGTTTGCATTTGTATTGTGCAGGGAACGGATATCTCACAAAAAGACGAAACAACAAAGCAAAAAGCGTCAAAACCGGACACGGGATGGAAAAGTGTGTGAAGGCGAAGCCCAATCAAAGTCAAGTCAACTCCGAGAAGAAAAAGCAAAGAAAAATATAACTTAAGGGGTCAAAATTGCCAAACCCCTAAGTTATATTATTAAGGAAGCAAAGGCAGGGGCTGATTATGCCAATTTGGGAAACTTCATTTATAAAAGAAAAAGAGAGTGAATAAAAGAAAATTGTGGAGGGTGTGGGAGCGGTGTTTTTCTTGTACAAAAGCCAAACATCCCCTAATCATCTTCAAACTCTCTCTGTCACAACACGCCAACTTGTGAAACTTTTCTCCCCCCAATACCAAAACCAAAGCCAGCAAACCCTGTTTTACTCCCATACTTCTCCTGCAAATCACTCACATCCTAACGAAAAATCATTCATCCACCACTAACTATTTCCCCCCAGCTTTATAAAGTCCATGTTGGCAATCCCTCTCCATTCCCAAAGCACTTCTATGGCTGAGATTGTCCCCAAAGAAGCTCAAAAGAAATCAAAGGCTGGGATTTGCTCTAGTCTCTCCTCACACAACTAGCACACTTGGTTTTATCTCTCCAAAGAAGCACAAGATGCAAGTCCAATACTTCGGCTATATATAGAGCTTCTTGTAAGCCTTTGAGAAATATATCTTAGAATCTAGTTTTTAGTTTTTAATTTAACTTAGCTTATTTTCAAGTTATTTACAGTTTTTACTTTCAGCTTGTAACACTTTCAAGTTTTAATGCAAGTTTGAGTTTTTAAGTCAATTTACAACACCAGTGTTAAGTTTCTTAATCATATTGTTTTGGTGATCAAAAAACATCTCACGCACATCTTTCCCAAAAGCATGTTTTTCATTATGTAAAGAGAAAAGTTAAGTAGTTAAGAGAAAATCACAAGAATCACTCTCAAATATACCACAACTTATGGATGATAAGCCAGTTCTGGATGGCTTTATGGTACTCTCACTAGCTTGCTTTAGCAAGCAAGACATGTAGATTCATTGTTTGACCCTGTTTTAGAGCAATGGGGTTATTATTTTTGTTTGTTTTGTAAGTCTATCTCTCTTTCTCTTATTATTCTTACTTTCAGCAGAACTGCTAGTTATAAGTTAACACTGCTAGGCCATTTTAGCTTATTTAAGTGCTTAATCTTAATCATAATTGCTTATAAGTGTCTTATTTTGTTGATAGATAGTCTGTTTTTAATTAATTTGAAAGAAAAAATGATTTTTAAGGGGTATTTTCAACTAGCAGTACTAACCTTAAGTTAGTACTGCTAGTTCATTTTCTTGGATTTCAAAGGTAGCAGTACTAACTAACACTAGCAGTACTAACTCCAAGTTAGTACTGTCAGTTAAAACTGTTAGTACTGACAGGTCATTTTAGCTTATCAGCTTATTATTTCAGCTTGTTTAAGATTTCTTTAGATTTTTAGAGTAGATTAAGCTTATTTTAGTGTACTGTTTTCAGTAGAACTTATTTGTCTTTTCAAAATAACTTTAAGAGTTTATCAGTTTTAGTTTTCTAGCTTATTTATCATTATAGTCTATTCTGGTTGCTTATTCTTATGCTTAAGTGCTTATTTTGGGTAGTTAACCTTCTGTTTTAGCTTATTTGCTTATTTCTTGTTTAATTGTGTTTTGTTAAGGCTAGCAGTACTAACCTTTAGCTAACAGTACTAACTTAAGCCTAGCAGTACTAACTCTAAGTTAGTACTGGTAGTTAATACTGGTAGTACTGTTGTTAGTACTGTTGTGTTTCTCTTGTTTAATTTAGCTTAATTGCATGCTTAATTTGCTTATTTAGATTTAGATTAGCTTATTTGTCTGTCTTAAGCTTATTAGAGCTTATTTGTGCCTTAGTGTAAAAGTTTTTAGTGTTTTGCCTTTAGTAGCTTTCATGCTTGTTCTAGCTTATGTTCCTTGATTATCTTTGTGTTCATTTGCCTATTAGGTTTAGTACCCAATCATATTCACATCCTGGTCATATTCAAACATAATTCATCAATCGTCTTTCGATATTCCATTCTAGCCTCGTTGGGACATAACGACCCGGGAACACTCTATACTGCTTCCGGTTTTCTTGATCTCGCGTGATTTCGTCCCTTGGTGTATTTATGTCATATATAGGTAGATTGTAAGGGGTGAGTTCGCGCGTAACCAATTTTTCATGACCAAGACAACTCCGAACATCCTTTACGGTGGTGGGATGAGGTAACTTAGCAATCACATCGACTTTGGCTTTATCAACCTCAATCCCTTTTTTAGAAATCTTATGGCCAAGGACAATGCCTTCCTTAACCATAAAATGACTCTTTTACCAATTTAGACAAAGATTGGTGTCTTCACACCTTTGAAGCATCTTGTCTACACGAGAGAGGCAATTTCCGAATGAATTCCCAAAGACCGAAAAGTCGTCCATGAAGACTTCCATCGTTTTTTCGATCATATCATAAAAGATAGCCATCGTACACCTTTGGAACATGCCCGAGGCATTGCATAAGCCAAAAGGCATGCGACGGTAGGCAAACATTCCGTAAGGACACGTGAATGTTGTCTTTTCTTGATCATGAGGGTCGATGGGAATTTGAAAGTACCCCGAGAAACCATCAAGAAAACAATAGTACTAGTTTCCCGCTAATCTCTCGAGCATTTGATCCATAAACGGTAGTGGAAAGTGCTCTTTACGGGTGGCTTCATTTAACTTTCGGTAGTCAATGCATACACACCACCCCTGGTATGTGTGTAATTACACATACCTTTTAGCTTTAAAATCGACCCTAAACGACCAAAAACACACATAAATTGCCATAAATATGCTTGTTCTTGTGTTTGTATTGTGCAGATATCGGATATTCACGAAAAGACAAAAATAGAAGCCAAACCGGACAAAACTGAGCATGAATTTAGAAAGAGCATGAAAAACTGAGGCCAAGGGTACAAAAGGATTAGAAACGGAGCTCAAACGGAAATTACCAGATCGACTCGACAACGTTTATGTATTTTATGAAGTCAAAACGAAGTCAAAGTCAACCCCAGGATACGTCATCGGACTGAGCATCGAAAACCGAGCCTGAAAACCTAAACCGTAAAAAGTGGGCCCACCCGTACCCTCCTTGTGGGTCGGGTCAGCCCACTTATTTGACTAAGCCTTTTAAACCCTTTATGACCCATAAGCCCATTCCCTTTTATTTAAAAACCAAACGACCCAAATTATAAACACTGGCCCAATCCATTAACCCACTTAACAGGTGTTAGCCTTTTATTCTTTTGTCTCTACACCGTTAGTCCGAAAGGACCAACGTTGTTAGTCCAAAAGGACTAACAGTGCAATACCCAACCAACTACAAGGACCAACAAATATCACCACAAGGACGGTACATGTAATACCACAAGCCACCTCGAGGGATCATTTTTGCCATTTACCCAAACTCTACCCCTACACCCCCAAAATCAAACCCAGATGAACCTTAACTATTTTTCCCGCCATAACCAAATCCCAAAACCTATTCACGGGTCTTTTTCCCCTCTTTTACCCTGCAACACCGAATACTCAAGGGGTAAGACCAAACCCTCACCTCCACTAAATCCCTTTCTCATTGGAAAGAGCATCGAAAACCGAACCCAAAAATACTTTGAAGACTAAGTGGGCCCACCCGCACCCATTTAGTGGGCCGGGTCAGCCCGCTTTATTTAATAAAACCCTTTTAGTCCTAAACTGGCCCATTCCCTTTTAACTGGCCCAAACCATTTCACACTTAACGCCCGTTATGTGCTTATTACCCATATCGTTAGTCCTTAAAGGACTAACGGTGCAAAATATTATCAAAACCAAGGGCCAATTATGACAACACAAAGGATGGATCATGCAAATTACATATATGAGTTGAGGGACTAGTGTGCCATTTCATCAAACACTTTTCCCCTGCATCCCCAAATCAAACCCAGTTAAACCCTAAATTCCCGCCAAAATACCCAAAGCCACTCACGGGCTTTCTTCCCCACTTTTACCCTGAAAAACCCAATGTACCCGTTGAGTAATAACCCCTCCCCCTCTCCACTAAAACCCTAGATGTATATCACTTTGCCATGTTGGCAATCCACCATTTCTTAAGACAATCCTACGGTGGGTAAATTTGGGTGCCAAAGTATATTGAAGGGCCAAGATGATGGTTGGGATTTCACTCACATAACTAGCACAACAAGCACAAAGGCTTGAAGACTCAGCTATAAAAGAAAGAAGAAAATGAAGATCGAGAGTTTTTTTTATCTAGTGTAATTTTAAGTTTTTGTAATTTTTGAGCTTTGATATAAATTTTCAGTTTAAATTAAAGTTTGTTTTAAGATCATTTTGATTTTCCTGAAAAAAAACCTTGTATTCAGTTTAAAGTTTAATAAAATACCAAGTTTATAAAAATCATATGTTAAGAACATGGTTACTGTGCTATTGATTCATACGTATGCTTGGAGCTCATTGGGTAATAAGCAATCTTGGACGGCTTAAGAAGCTGAATTGGGTGACAGACAAGCTCTTGAGAGCTTTTGAGCTTTTTGTTAACTACTGCCAAAGCTAGGACCAAGGTTGTATTCAGTTTTACTCTTTAAGCCAAGTTACTGTTCAATTTCTTATTCAAGCTTATTGGTGTTTATTTTGCTTATATTGCCTCATATCAGCTTAAAACATCATATACTTGCATTAGACTTTATTTTACTTAGTTCAATATAAGTTAGAATAAATACTGCCTTAATTAGTGTTAACATTGTTATTAGCTTATCTTTGTACTAAGTGTTTATTTCTCTTTAAATTTGCTTATATCCATAATAATCATAGTTCATAACCTGTTTTAATAGATTATTTTTAACTTAACTTAGTCTAATCCTAGTATAAATCTTTAAATTCAGTTTATAAAGGGGTGTTTGGGATATAATGATGGCTTGACATAAACTTTAATTTGTTTGGTGTCCGTTTACGTTGGTTGTTGATTTTTAGTTCACGCGATTTTAACTTAACACTTAAAATTAAAAGCGAACGCGTACGAGAAAAGAAAAAATAAAAAGTGAAAAATGACAAAATAAATGATGTCATAAAATGACCCTAAAATACGGAATGTTACAGGGTTAAGGACCCAAAGTGGGTCAGTTCAGGTTAAAAACCTTTTGGGTCAGTTGGCTAACTTTGGCCAGCCTTATTAAGTTAATTTTAAGCTAATTTCAAAAGTTTTTTAAGTCTAATGGTGATTTTTCAAGTTTTTCTATTAAACTCTTACAAACTGTGGTCAAAAATAGTTTGCAAAAGCTTATTAGGTTAAGGCTTTTTAATCTTGTTTTTGAGACTTGTTTTGGTGACAATTATAGGTTTAAAATGCAGTACTAAAGTCCTTTGGTTTTCCAATTGTCCAAGCAAAAATCTGTCAAGTATTTCTTGTTAAATTTTCATAGTCAAATCTGTCACTTTTTCAATTTCAAATTTGAGTCACTTAAATTAGTTTTTAGCTTTTGAAAATTGGTGCACAAGCTCATTAGGAGCTTGTGTCTATCTGTTTCAGCTTATTTTTCATTTTAAAGTTTATTTGGTGGCTTATTTTTAAGCTATCTTTTTGTCCCCTTTTTCCTTTCAAATCTCCCCTGGTGCTTAAGCCCTTTTTGACAGCTCCTTTAAGCTGTCATAAGGCTTACCAAATTCTTTTTTTTAGCATTTTTGGCTAGCTTATAGGGTGTGCTTTAAGCCCCTATAAGCTCAGCCAGTAGGTCCCACTCTTAGAGCTTAAAAATAAGCCCTAAAAGTCCCCCAAGAGCCTGTTTGGGCCTGCAGCCCAAACCCATTTGGCTTATAGCTTATTTGGCTGTCCTGGCTTATTGTTTTGTTTATATTTTCTCATTAGGTGTAAAGTAGGACTTATATTTGCTTATTTGTGATTTGCCTTTACTTTTTTTGTTCTAAAAAAAGCCAAACAGTTTGCAAATTTTGTTCTTAGACTAAAAAGCCAATCTGTATGACTTATTTAGCTTTTCCAGCTTATTATAGCTTTTCATAAAAAATTCCAAGTTTTAAAAGTGCTTATTTTTAGTCATTCTTCAACTTTGTAAGAAAAGTTTTCAAAAAAAAAGGGGAAAGTGGGAAGTTAGGGGTGAGCAAAACTCGAACCCCCGACCTCAACCACTCTCACCCTTATAAACATAACACACACTACCGCTGCGCCCTTGGGTCTTTTCTGTTAGACCTTTGGGCGCTTTGGTATTTAAGGGTGTTTTACCCCATAAGCTTTATAAGCTGTTGAGCTTATTTTGACAGCTTATTTGATAAGCTGGTCAAGCCGGCTTATTTTTTTTAGGACCGTCACACTTTCAAGTATTTTTTTGTAAATTTTTCAGATTTTTATAAAATCTTTTAATATTTTTTATAATTTATTTTCTTTTTAAACTTTAAAAAATCATAAAAAATAAAATATTAATCATAAAAATATAAACTTTTTTTTTAAAAATTTTTTTTTTTCATGTATTTTGTAGGAAAAATGTTAAAAGTTTCGTAGGTTCATTTTTTCAAAAAGTCATTTTCTAAAGAACGGGATTTGTCCCCGTTTTTGTTTTGACTCGTTTTTGGGTCAAACGACCTCCGTTTTTAGTCTATTTTTTTTAAACTTCCTTATTTGTCATTTAGAATCTATTTTAGCTTTTAAATTTGTTCTAGGGTTTAATTTGCAAAATTTAGGTTTTTAGCCCTCGTTTTTCGTGCCCGTTTTAGGTTTTAAGTTATATAGCTTTCATTTTTAGGTTTTATTTAATCGTTTTTGCATATTTAACTTGTAGAAATAGAAAACCAATCATAATCTTGTAATATTCAAACATCGATTATCAATTCGTCATTCGATTTTCCATTCAAGCCTCGTTGGGACTTAACGACCCGGAAATCATACTTCCGGTTACATATATATTTTAATTTGTGAACTCTTAACCAATCCTTGGTCAAAGGCAATTGGTTGATAGTTTGCTTATATATATTATATATATATTATTGAACGAATCAATTTTTGGCGCCGTTGCCGGGGAGGCTGTGAAACGATTATCGTAACGTTTGACAAATTGTGTTTGAATTTGTGAATATTTCTTTTATTTTCATAAAAATATAAAAAAAGACAAAAAATATTTTTCATATCTTTTAGTATATATTTATAAAACAAAAAAAACCAAAAATATAAAAAAATTGTCTTAATCGAGAAATAAAATTCATCAATTATATAATACTTTCACTAAAGTATTATCATCAATAAATTCTCGAACCAAAGATTCAAAAACTTGCCTTTTGTGTCACTTGCGAGGTACGACTCACCTTTAAAAGTTAAACAAACTATAAGAGGGGTATAAGGAGGGTTGTTCCAACGAACTATGACCCGAAAGGAGAAATAAGCTTCGCGCTATCCCTCTCCTCCGCTCCTTTGTGAGTTTTTCTTTCGTAGAGCTACCGTGAAGCTTGCTGATTATCAGGTTTAAGTTGTCTTATCTCGTTTTGTCCATTTGTAAAATATGTTGTTTAAAAAATTCAAAAAACAAAAAATAATCTTTTTTTTCTTCGTTTCATTTAGTTCTTTTCTTATCCATCTTTATGTTTAATTCTTATGACGTCATTCGATTATCGTTTGAATCTGATTTACGCGATTAAAGAATGCTCGACTTGTGGAGTTTTGTACACTGCAGACTTTTGTTGTTCAAAAAAGGGTCTTGAAGACAAGATTCTTGTTCCTAAACCCCCTCGAAATTGTGCAAGGTGTGCAAGGTGTGGAACCCCGGTTGATGGTCCGTATTGTCAAGGATGTGCTCTTTTACGAAAGAAATTTAAGGAAGATTTGTTTACATATTGTGTGGAAAATGAATTTTTCAAAGACCTTCAAGATACTTCCGAGTCATCCGATGACAATACCAACGTTGTTAATGCTCCTCAAGAGCCATTCGTTGGCAATCAGGACCCCGGTGAAAATTCCTCACCAAGTCCTCCACACATTGACCATTGTTGTCACGAGTGCGGTGATTCGTTAGATGGAATCTTTTGTCGACAATGCACTTGTAAGTCTTGTGGGAAAGGTGCTCATTACGGTCATAATTACCCTCCGAAAGTTCCGATTATCTCTAATCCGGAACCATGCAAAAATCAAACCATTGGTGAGCACCTACAAAACTTGCAAAGATTGCAACAACAATGTCTTCTTGGTACATGCCAAAAATGTGGTTGTAATGAATACAATGGAGTTTGTTTTTATTGTACTATTGGAAATGGAACACCAAGCAATTTTTCAATTCCATACTCTTCTAACGATTCTCCAAGTGTTGCAAACCATCCTCCACAACCCCAATACGTACCATACTCTAGTGAGATATGTGGGAACGATTCTCATTACGGTTACGATTGTCCACCTCAAGTCCCGTTTGTCTACAATCAGGACCCGTGTTTCAATCAAAACTTTGATTATTTTCCACAAACTTCACCGAGTTTTCCACAACAATATCTTTGTTATGAAAATTGCGGGGGACCTCATGATACTTTTCAATGTTAACCGCTGAATGAAGATTATTATCATGAGCAAAATTCTTGCTATGATTCTAATTCTTTTAGTTTTGACCAATCTCAACCCCCGCAATATACCGTCAATCATCCAATCTTCAATTCTCAAAATGACCTTCTCAATTCTCAAAATAAGCTTATGGAACAAATGACAACCTTACGTGATTTGGTTGGTCAAGTTATACAAAAGAAGGAAGAAGAAAAGCGAATTGGGGAAGAGCAAGCGACTAAAGATCGATATTGGAAGATTCCCATTTGCTATGATGATGATGAAGATGACACCATTGCAATCATACCCGTTTTACCAATCAAGGAACTCGATAACTCTCTAAGTATGGGGGACGAGCATCTCGACACTGTTCCGGCAACGGAATCGGACGAAGTAATAAAGTCTAGTGTTAAAGACCTTGTCCCAATCCCCAGTGAGTCCGAGGATGTTCCCAAAATGTGTGATGTGTCTCTTTGTGAAAATACCACCCCTCTTAATGCTCTCAATAAACATTCTGAGATTTTTGTCAATTCTAACGATGATAATTCTTCGAGTGATGACGATTCTCCCTACGGTGAGGATATCGATTATGTCGATGCATCACCTCCCGATGTTGAGATCGTCAGCTTAGAGGTGGTAGAGATTGTTGTCCCTGAAGTTGGAAGGATTGATGATGATATTCTTTTAACAATCAAAGACGATATCCTTCGTGAAAAATTGTTGAATGTCAATCTTCTTATTGCTAAGATCGATGCATTAAGAGATAATCCCACTCCATCTTCCGAAATTGTGATCAAGTCTACCTCCACATTTTCTAATCTTTTCTTGGAGGAGACTGAGAGTCCCTAAATGAATAGATCTTTGTAGCCTATGAAGGATGATAGCCAAACTGTATAAATACAACTGACTATAAAGAAACACTGATTATGAATACACTATGTTGATGCGGAATCTCAACACAAGTACTAAGAAAAACAATGTATAACTGAATAATAACTTTTATTAATCTGCTTTGAACACTTTACAGATTACTAACTATTTTTGATATGATCTTGCTATGAGATATCTTAAGGACGTGTATCTAACTATGCCCAAGGGGATCCTTTTATAAACTAAGGATAAACCAAACAACCAGGCTTACACAAAACGCAATACTTATCTTTGTCCGAAGATATTCATGTTCATGTCATAAACGGTACTTAACAATTTTCTCACTAACGGTACTTAACTAATCGATCTTACTACATTTTTGTACTGTCGGTACTAACTATAACTAACAGTACTAACTATTTGTACTGTCGGTACTAACTTACTAAAACATAAATCCTAACAATCCTCCCTTAAACATGAATGTTGAACTTGTTTGACTTCATGTTTCTTTAGCTTCTTCAATTCATAGAGGATGTATCCAAACACTCTTATCATCTCTTGACCTTTTAAATTCTATCCTTCTTCAGCAGCAACCTTGTCTTCTCAGCAACTCAGCAACATCTTTCCTGCAACAATCCAACTAAGTTGGCTTTGTAGTTTTTGGCAAACTACCAGCCAATCAACGGCTTCAGATGTTCCTTTACCAGTAGCCGTTTTTTGCTTTGGGATAGCTAACTCTTTATTTTAAAACATGTGATTTAATTAACCATATAGTTTTTGGTAAACTGTCAATCATCACAGAATTGCTTTTGACTTTACCAATACCAGTTTCTTATTGGACTAGCCAATGCTTCATTGTAATAACATGGGCATTGAAAAACATATAGGTTTTTTAGCAAACTATCAGCAATCAACAGATTTGATTAGACTTACCATGAACTTGTTTGATCATGACTAGCCACTCTTCACCACAATAAGCAAGTAAGTTGAGACCTTACAAATTTTTGTAATTATCAACCAAAAACGGATTTTGAGAAGTCTTTACCACAAGCCGTTTGCTTATGACTATCAGTTTTAATGCCTGTTAGGCATGGTGAACTGATGACCATTTGTTGTGTGGTGGTTAGCCAACACTCAATCCCTTCTCAATCCCATCAAACTCACTCTTCTGATTCTAATTCTCCAAGTATCTTCTTGACAAATTTTATCAACTCCAATGCCATAGTATTCTCTTCTTCAGACTCTAACTTCAATTTCAGCATCTGCTTCAGTACTTCCTTTCTCAATGGATACTTCTTTTCTACCAGACATATGTGATATATACCTTGTGTCATGTCACTACAGTGTGTAATCTGAAGAACAATGCAACTTCCAACCTCATCAATAATCCAATCTGTCTGTGAACTACCAAAACAAATCTTTATCATCTGATGTTGAACAAAACCATCATATCTCCCCAAAGAACTCTGTTAAAACCTCAGGCAATCTCATCTTGTATTACATCCATTGACTATTGATACACGATCATTCAGATCTTCTCTGTCAAATATGGACAATACTGTCATCAAAGTACTAAAATATCTTTTCTGTCCATTACTCCTAATCACCACATTTAAGTTAATCTCCTCAAGGTGTTCAGCTTGATCAGTTTTTGTGTGTTTAAGCTCCAAGACACTCTATCTCCACACTTTTATGGATATTATTTTGTCAAGAATTTCATAGTCCACTTCTTTTTCTTCATCTTGAGCTACAGTTAAATACAATCTCAGTTCATCATTCTCCTTGTCACTATCATCTTCAGAAGTGTATTGAATATATCTTCTTTTTCTTGACTTCATCTTTTTCCTTGTACCAAATTTTCTTTTTCTAGTACTCTTTTCATCTTTAACTTCCTCCTGAACTTCTTCTTTGCTTTCTTCCTTGATCACTTCACTTTTAGATAAACCAACTCCTTTCTCATTCATCCTCTTGATCAACTTTTCATCTTCAGCAGACCCAATAGAGATGAAATCTTCATCAGACCTCTTAATCTTTTCATACAAGTCTTGAACTTCCTCAAACTTCTTGATTTTCAACTCAACATGTTTGTAGTTTCCCACATGCTTCAAGTAAGTCATCAATTGATTTCTGAGTTGATTCTTGGTTGGTGGTTTATTCCTTATGGCTTCTGATCTTTGTTGAGCAAGGAATTTTCTTTGAGCAGCAATTGTGTCATGAAGGAACTTTGCTCTTTCTTTTATTGTAAATTGCTCTCTTTCTTTTTCTTGAAGTTTCTCAGCAAGAAGTCTATCTGCCTCAATCCTTTCCTTCATGTCATCAAAATCTCTTATAAGCTCTTCATTAGCAGCTTTTTCTTCAGCAATTCTATTTCTCTCCTCTTCAGCTTCCCACTCTTCTTGCACTTTCCTAGCCGACTCTTCATCACTTTCAAGCTGCTTAAACTTCTTCTCAGCTTGAGGAATACCATCAGATTCACTTTTAGACTCATCCTCCTCTTCAATCTTCTTCTTTCCTTTGTCTTTTGGATCAATCTTTGGAAGAGGCTTTAATGTGAGAAGTGATCTTGTAGAAGTAGGCCTAGGTCTATCAGTTTCTTCAACATCCTTCAATTCTACACCTTTCTCTTTTTCTTTAGAAACAGCTTTGGCTTGACTCATGTTGAGGAGAACTTTAGCTATTGTTTCATCATCTCCAAATATCATAGAAGTGGGTGTTTGTGTGGATGTTTGAGTGGCAATTTCTTCCTCAGTTTGATCTTCAGTACCTTTTACTTGCCCATCAGTACTTTCAACTTTCTCTTCAGTACCTTCTCTAAGCTCTTCAGTACCTTCAAAGAAGTCTTCAGTACCTTCATTCTTGTCTTCATTACCGTTATTATGTTCATCAGTACCTTTAACTTGATCCTTAGCACCTTCAACTTGATCCTCAGTACCTTCAATTTGCTTATCAGTACTAACTTTGGATCCGTCAGTACTAACTATTGGTCTGTCAGTACTAACTTTCTCAAAGTCAGTACTAACTCCTTCCTTGTCAGTACTAAGTACATCTTCAGTACTAAGCATTCTCTTATCAATATCCTTGTCTTCATTCCCCATTTCTCTTGTCCTCCCTTCACTTTGAGCATTCTCTGTTTCCATGTGATCAATTTTATCTTCAGGCATTTCATCAAACAGTGGATCTCTTTGAACTGATGATTCTCCTTTTGCAAACTTCCTTCCTTGTTTAGATACAAACTCTTTGTGCACCCTATGTTTCTTTGAGAAGCTCTTCCTTGGGAATCTTGGCTTCAATGAGATACTTTTCAGATATGCTTTATGGTGTTTGATGACAGGTTTAGCTTGCTTCTTTAGCTTTGTGATCTGAGCCTTCAAGTCTTAGGATTCCTGTGGCATATCTGAGACCTGTTTACCCAAAGATAGACAAAGATCATAGGACACCTGGATAAGTCAGGTCACCTACATTTCCCTGAAAGGGAAATATCACTGGATGAGTGACCTCCAATGTTATCACCAGAGATTTCTGGGATAGATGCAGGAATAGTATTAAGTGGGTGAAGAGTCTTGATGATGGGTTTTAGGCTGGTGCTCAAAAGGTACCTCACTAGTTTGAGCAAGGGATGAGTCAGTTTGTGGCTCATAAGGTACTTCACTAGTGGGAGCAGGGGAGGGTGTAGGTAGTGCTTCAGATGGTCTTTCTGAAGAAGCACCCTCATCCTGAGTTGGTTGTACCAACAAGAGGCAAAACAAAGGAGTTACTGTTTCCCAGAGAAATGCTACCCTTCTTATACCATAAAAGAAAAAACATTACTATTTAGAAGTATTTACCGGGGAATTGATCTAAAGTACAGACACATCAACTAGTTGTTTACTAAAAATAATAGAAATAAAACGTGTAACCATAACAAACTTCTTTTTGGCATCTAAATGTCTAAGCATACCATCAAAAATTAATTTAGAAAAATTATACTTCTGATTAGAGGTTAAACAAATGACAGCAGTGGCAATGTTTGTAGGAATTTGATCCCAAGAGGTGCTTTTTGAGCTTAAACAATGATTAATTGTGTGAAATAAAAACCTCCATTGGGGTGAAAACAAAGCTTTATTAAATGTTAACACCGTTAAATCCCCCTCATAGCCCATTTGCTGTATAGCATTAAAGATAGCTTGATTAGGTAATGTGTCTATCCCATCAGCATTATCAAAACGAAGATCACTTCGTATGGATGCCTCAGAGATAGACACAGACTTGCCAGCTACTTTGGCAGTAATGTGCCTAACATTGTTGATTGTTGTAGACTTAGCAGACGTCCAAAACTGTTCAACAAATGTAGTGGATATAGTAGGACTTACAGTGAGAGCAAAATGAATAGAACATTGCTTGAGAAAGTCAATGATGTCGTGAAACTCCTCATTCCTTTCAGTCTTCTCCAAGTAGGCGACCATGTTATGCTTTGGACATTAATCAAGAACAGCCATTGTGCTTGAGATAGAGAGCGTCGTGAAGGTAGAAATTAGGGCTTGTAAGTGCGAATGTGGTTTAGAGAGAGAATTGCGTACGAAACTGCGTAATTGAAATGGGTTTAAATAGGTTTAGGAGACCTAATTTCAAGAAAACCGTTTCAATTTACACTTTGTACCCTCGGCGGTATTTTTCTTTAATAGTTCTAAAGCGGTACAAACTTTGCCCAGCGGTACTAACTTTACACTGACGGTACTAACTTTGTCCAACCAAAGAAAGAACAATGTAGGTAACAGGAGTGCTGCAGTACCATTAGTAGCTCTGCTCAACAACTCTCTAAACCCTTTCAAAGCTCTAGAATTTCACGACCTTAAGAAATACAACACCTATGGTTAATTTGTTTCTCTGTTACAAACTTTTACAACACATCACAATGCCTCTCTTTAAACAATGCAGCTTATGGATTAATCATCCCAATATTCACAACCAAGAACTGAAACCTGCTAACATTAAATGCCTTGGTGAGTAAGTCAGCTACATTATCATCAGTGTGGATTTTAAGCACCTAAATGAGTTTCTTTTCATAAGCATCTCTTATGAAATGGTGCCTAATAGCAATGTGCTTTGTCTTGGAATGTGATATTTGCTTAATTGTACACTAAATTACCCGGGATTTTGCCAAATAAAAGCCAATAAAAATGCCAAAAGAATAGAAAATGTGTGCTTTTGTGTCCAATTGTGCAGGAAAGGATTGAAAAGACAAAAAGAAGCAAAAACAGTCAAAAACCGACAAGAAACGGGAAAAAGACAAAGAGACAAGAGCAAGAGTGAAAAATCAGCCAAAGATCAAAGCCGGATCAGCCCGACACAGCAAGAAATGAAGTCAAAGGTCAACACATAAAAGTCAAGGACCAAAGTTGACAAGTTCTCAAAGATTGAAGGCGCCAAGAGGAGAAAGTTGTTTTATAAAGAAGAAAAGAAAGAAAGAAAGCAACAAGGACTGAATTTGCAATTTCAGAAACCTCTTTATAACTATACAATGGCGAATACAACTACAAGGACTAATGTTGCAAATACTCCAAACTTTTCAAACAATAACCCGGCTTATTCGCTACTACCCAACAGCCTCAACCAACTTTCCCGCCAATTTCCCACACAAACCCACTTCGATTTTTACCCAACCCCGCTCCTTTTTAAAGCTAAATTTCGTTTATGCTCTCTACCCACTCACAAACCAACACGTGGCAGCAACTAATTGGTGCAAACACCTCACTAAATTGATCAAACGGCCACAATTCATTTCAAAAGATCAAACGGATGAGATTTAAAGGAAACCTCTAGAATCCTTTCCCTCTCTTCACCCCTCCTCTATAAATAGCAGCTTAGGACATCATTTTTCAGTAGTTAATTTTCTGTTTTAAACATTTACTTTGTAATTTTTCGTTTTAAGCAATTAAGCTCTCACTTTAAGCATTTAAGCTTTTCAGCTCTTGTAATCATCTCCTTTTAACTTGTACTCTTTTAATTCAGTAATAGAAGTCGATTTACACATTTAATACTCTTTTATTTTTCAGTTTGAAGTTGAATTCATCCAATAAGCTTTAAATAAGCTCATAAGAGCTTATTACTTTTCATAAGCTCAAATTTAGCTCAATTTCTGTCTTAAGCAATTCATTTACCATTCTTACTCATTTACACTCAAATTATGGATACTTGAGGAGTAATAAGCTCAATTTGGAAGGACAAATGAAAATAAGCTAAAATCTAGCTTATTTTGGTTTAGAGGCAAGGTGCCATCTAGGAACACTGAGCTGCTACTCTTGGATAGCTCTAGTGTGAAGATTCTTCAAAAACAAGGTTTAATTTTCTTAATTCCAAGTTATCATTTCCCTAGTACTTAATTTAGCTTATTTCAGTACATCATTTGCTTATTAGCTTTTCATGTGAGTTCATAAATGATTGCATAAGCTTGATTAGTGTTTTTCTCATTCTGATTTGAGTTTTGATAGTTTGGTTATCAATATATCTTTCATTTTTAAAAATCTGTCATAAGCACTAGTAGGTTAAGCTTCATAGAGGAACTAGCTTATTTTCATAAATAAGCTAGGCTTCTTATAGCTTAATTAGCTCTATTAATTCAATATAAACAGAAGTAGATAAAGAGTTTAGCTGTTTTAGCTTTTAAATAGTTTTTAAGTGCCATTAAGTTTGACAGTTTTAGTTTAAGGCAGTGTTTGGTTTAAGCTTTAATTGACTCTTAAAGTCAATTCTATTTTGTCAAAGCTTCTCATTCAGTTGAGTTAGGGTGTTTTAGCAAGTTTTGAACAGATCTTAGAAATTAGGTTTTAATTTTACCAAGTTTAGCATTTAAAATCTTCTTACCAGCACCAGGGCATTATTTCAGTCTTTAGAGTCTTAGAATTTTAGTATTTTTACAAGCAACTTAGAGTTTTAAGTAGATTTGTGTTCACTTAGTGAATTTAGTAAAGTAAGCTTTAAAAATCTTAGCCTACATTTCTGTTCCTTGCACTTTGCATCAGCAAAGCCATTTGCATCAGCAAAGTAATAGCACTTAGGGTTCAACATAGTTCTTTCCCAATTTTCACTTTTAAGTTTTTCATTTCCATTGAAAAAATTAGGAATCCTTTTACCTAGGTTGAGTATAGATAATTAGGTAGCTTATTCTTAAAAGTTTCAGCTTCTTAAGTTCAATATTAATCTTTTTAGCTTAAGTAAAAAAGCTCAAAAACAGTTTCATAAAACTTTGCACTCTTTCATCTTTATGTTCTTTCTAAATTTGTTAAAAACAGGTTATTATTAGTTTAGATTCTTCTAATACATATCTTAAGCTTCAATGAGCATCTTTTAGTTTTAGTTTTCATTAAGTAGTAAGCTCAAATTAAGCCAAAAGCCAAAATCCTGTTAAACAAGCACTTTCTGTGACAGTCATGGGCTTTCTTATTTTCTAGCTTATTCTTTGGGTAAAAGTCCAAAGAGCTTTTATTAAAGTTGTTAGCATTAAGCTAATAAGCAACTTTGTAGTTTTAAGTTTTTGCTAATTCTCAAAATTTAATAAGCCAAAAATAAGCACAATCGCGGGGTCTATTTGGTATTTTTCTTAAAGTTCAAGGTTAATCGTTTTCACTATAGTGTAAATTTTACAAAATTAGCCCGCCTACCCTTATCTTTCCTTTCTTTCATTTCGTACCCTGTCTTTCTAGAATATAATAATTAGTTTTCTAATTTTCATTTTAGTTAAATAAAAATTAGGTTTAAGTTTTAATTGAACAAATTAAGGCTCAATTAGCTTTTAAAATTTAGGGCTTTTCATACCAGTAAAATTCTGCACCTTTTTAGTTTATAAAAACCATTTTTCTTTATTTTTCTCATTAAAGTTGCATTTTCTAGAAATTAAAATAGATTTTAGTGATTACTTTTTCTTATAAAAATCATAAAAAATTCAAAAATTCATAAAAAATTCTAAATCTTTTTCCTAAAATTTTCATTTTAAATTTGTGATTTTTAGGTATAAAATTTGTTAAAAGTCGTGCTTTAGATTTTAAATTTCAGTTTTAGCTCGCGTTTAATACGTTTTGTGCATTTAAATTTTGTGCTAGTTAATTGTTTTTAATTCATGCTATTATATTTTGTAGTTTAATCAAAAATTCAAAAATCCCTTTATCATTCTTAGCTCGATTCCGAATTATTCCTAAATTCTCAATTCACGATTTCGTTGGGACACGACCCGAGGAAAAGTACTTCCCGGATAAAAAATATACAAATTGTGTTTTCTCTTGTGAGATTTTTACCTTATATTTCTCTTGGTTGAGAAGTATTTTGGAAAGAATTTTCACGAGATTAATACTATACGTGTATATAAATTTGCTACATCAAATTTTGGAGCCGTTGCCGGGGATTTCGTGAACGATTGTTGAAGAAAAATGATGTAGTTAAATATAAGTGTATTTGTTTGAGCAAGGTTTATTTGGAAAACCTAAAGCTTATATGAATGATTTGTGTCTTTTTACTC
>BQNB010034515.1:7284-51552 GCA_026074375.1 Tanacetum coccineum
GGAGAATAAGCTAAGGAAGATGGGAACCTAATCCTAATAAGCAATTTTAAACTAAGATAAGCCAAAGAAAAATAAGTAGAAAACATAAATAAGCAAATAAGCTACTAAGGTAAAACAGCAGGCCAAACAGTCCTAATGGGCCACTTTGAGCTTAAAAATAAGCTACTAAAGGGGGTCCTTAAGGCTTGAAACTGCTAGGGCTTAAAGGAGGGCTTATGAACTATCTATAAAAGTAAAGAAATACCTAGATTTTACTAACAAATAAGCAAATATAAGGGCTTAAAAAAATGGTGCTAGCACCAGGGGAGGTTTATGACAGTTTTAAAGGCTTAAAGCAGTTTGAAGAATAAGCTTAAAAATAAGCTCAATACCAAAAATAGAGTTAAAACAGATGGAAATAAGCTTGAGGTGAGCTTGTATGCAAAAAATTAGGGCCTACAAACAATTTAAAAGGCCATTAATAAACAACCCATTTTTTCATTGTGAGAGAAGTCCCAAAGCAATCCAAGCCCTCCATTTTTTCTTTGTGCCCACGGCAATTGATCAAAACCCTCATTTTTTTGTCCAATGATCTGTTTAAGGATTGCTAGGGTGTATACGAGCCCATGTGGGGGTGGGGTATGTGTTTTTGTCATGGGGTGAAGGATTTTGGAGGTATGTGTAGGGTATGAACAGTGCACGTAGGGGGGGATAAACAGTGTTTGGGTTTTGAGTTTGGCGGGCTTTTGTTTTATAAAAGGGCAGGGTAAACATTTTTAAGGAATGGCAGAAAAGGTCCCTCAAAGTTATATGTTTGTTTGCAATTTTAGTCCTTGGTGAAGGTAAACATATTTGGGACATGGCAAAGTTACACATGAGCGACACTCAGGTATTGTATTATTTGCATGCCACGCGCGCCTTGTGGGTAAGGATGTTAAGGTTAAGTGAGTATAAGGACTTGGGCCAGTTCATAACAGTTGGGCCCGTTTGGTTTTGTTGAATAATAAAAAAATGGGTTATTTATTAATATAAAGGAAATGGGCTAAGTGGGAATTTTGGGATTTAAGTCTTCATATGTATATACTAATGGGCTTATCCGGCCCATTAAATGGGTTCGGGTGGACCCATTAAGTATTCTTCATTTTACGGCCTCGGGTTTGACTTTGACTTTTGGGAGTTGACCATTTGGTTGACTTTTGTTGACTTTGGCTTTGACTTTTTGGTCTTTGGCTTCGATTTGACTTTGGCTTTTTGACGCTCTTTCATTCCGTGCTCGGTTTTGTCCGTTTTTGCTTGATTTTTCATTCTTTTCTCGGATATCCGTTCCCTGCACAATATAAGTAAAAACATACAAATACATTGTATTTTTGGTACCTTTTTGGTCATTTTAGCTCGTTTTTAATGGAAAATGGTATGTGTAATTAAACGCATACCAACCACCAATTCCCGTTGAGCATTTCGAGCTAAAACATAGTCTTCTAAATCTTGTAACTTCTAAACAATACTTCGGTTTTGAGAAAGAAGATACTCATGCTCATATCCGTTGGTTCAACAAGATTACTTCTACGATGAAGTACAAAGATGTGCCCGATTCAGCGATTAAGCTTATGCTTTTTCTATTTTCTATCGATGGGCCAACCCAGATTTAGCTCAAGAAAGAACCACCTCGCTCTATAACAACTTGGGATGATCTTGTTTCCAAGTTCATCAACAAATTATTTCCACCCTCAAAAACAACAAATCTCCGGAATGAAATCTCAAACTTTCAACAACGTTTTGATGAACCGTATCATGAGACGTGGGACCGTTTTAAGGATCTCCTTCGTGCATGCCCACATCACGGTTTTACGGAATTGCATTAACTTGATACTTTCTACAATTCTTTAAACCCAACCGATCAAGATTCTTTAAATTCCGCCGCCGGTGGTAATCTTTTGGAAAAAAGTACTCAAGATGCGTTGAAAATTATTAAGAACAAATCGAAAGTTCGCACTTCACGAAATAAACACGTTGTTTCCAAAGTAAGTACGAACACCTCTACCTTCGGTCTTTCACCCGATGTTGCTGCACTCACCGATGCCGTTAAGGCTTTGCTTCTAAAAAACACAACCCCTCCTCCAGCTTTCGTTAAAGCGGTTAAAGAGAGTTATGTTACATGTGGAGGACCACATCCTTACTACCAGTGTCCTGCCACCAATGGCAAAGCTTTCCCAAGATATCATGATAATATCCAAGCGTATGTTTCTGCAGCCGCAGTAAACTATAACCAGGGAAACGCTGGACACCGTCCTCCAAGTGTAGCTCACCAAGTTCGACCACCTGGTTTTCCACCAGTTCACAACAATCAAAACCGGGGAAATAATTACAACCTAGGAAATTCAACTTACCGAGCTCCGATTCTACCAACTCAAGCTGCTCCGTCTAATGAACTCGCAAATTATATGAAAATTAATGAAACAAACATGCAAGCTATGTGAAATCAAATAACTAATATGAAAGTTGAGTTGAAAAACGAATTGCAGGCTACGATGTTGCAACAAAACAATAAACTTGAGAACATGTTGAGTAATTATATTCAAATGAACAAACCTCTGAGTTCGGGTCCTCTTCCTTGTAATACCGTTACTAACCCGAAAGGTGACTTGAAAGCAATCACCACCCGAAGTGGTGTTTCTTACGATGGACCTCCAATTCCTCCACCTTTCTCTTCTTCTCCTAAGGTGGTGGAAAGAGAGCCCGAGGTAACAAAGGATCCGGTGCAACCGAGTATCGAAAAAAATCCAACCTACGGATGTCCAACCTCAAGCACCAACCTCTGAGCCCGTTAACGCTCCTAAGCCTAAACCGAATATACCTTATCCATCAAGGCTTGACAACCAAAAGCTCCGAGAAAGAGACGGCCATCAAATGATGAAGTTTCTTCAAATCTTTCAGAGCTTACACTTCAATCTTAGCTTCTTGGATGCTTTACTCTACATGCCCAAATTCGCTTCCACATTCAAGAATCTTCTTAGTAATAAGGATAAATTAATTGAAGTAGCCAATACACCGGTGAATGAGAATTGTTCGCCGGTTATCCTAAAGAAGTTGCCCGAAAAACTAGGAGACCCCGGTAAATTTCTCATTCCGTGTAATTTTCCAGAGATAGCTGAATGCTTAGCCTTGGCTGACCTTGGTGCAAGCATCAACTTGATGCCCCTCTCCATATGGAAGAAGCTTTCTCTCCCCAAACTTACTCCTACCCAAATGATTCTTGATCTTGCAGACCGATCTACTACTAGACCAACCGGCATTGCCGAAGATGTCTTTGTGAGAGTAGGAAAGTTCCATTTTTCGGCCGACTTCGTAGTCGTTGATTATGTTGTCGATCCTCGAGTTCCCCTTTATTCTTTGGAGACCTTATTGAGGACGGCACGAGCTTTTGATTGATGGTTTACATGAAGAATTAAATTCTGAGTGGGTGATGAAGCCTAACATTCAAGTTGTAAAACTTTTAAAATTCTCATACAATGCTGCCTGAATCGATTACCGAATCGATGTCATTGATGGTCGCTTGTGAGGGTATTTCAAGAAGTGTTGGATTTTCGGGCAATTCAAGCGCATTGCCAATCCACTCCAACTTCTGAACCAATCATGACTAAATCTTCACCCTCCCCTTATCCTTTTGAGGAGGTGATTTCATTTAGAGGGAATTGATGGTTATCTTGCAAGTGACTCGTCACGGAAATTGATTTTGAAGATATAGCGAATTTACTCTACGTTTTTTTCCCGTTGAGGAGAAGGAACTTTTCTTAGGAAAACCCGAAACATTTCCCTCTGAACTGGGACTTTTGATTTGTTTTAAAGAGAAGAATTAAGTGGCGTACCACTGATCATGTTGATGTTCTCTTCCAGAGTATGAACGACTTCTATCGGGAGGAAGTGATATTCGCTCTTGAGAAATTTCTTAAATAATGATTCTATTATCCCTTTCTTCGAAAGAGATTAAAGCTGTAGAACTAAAAAATGAAAAATCTTTAGTTGATGAACCTACGGAGCTTGAACTCAAGGACTTACCTTCTCATCTCAAGTATGCATTTTTAGAGGGTACCGATAAATTACCCGTCATTATTGCTAAGAACTTGAACGAAGAAGAGAAGGGAACACTCTAAGGTTTAAATCCCATAAGCAAAGAATAGCTTGGAAAACTCTCCGACATTAAGGGTATTAACCTGTAATTTTGCACTCACAAAATCTTAATGGAGGATGACTTTAAATCGGCGGTCCAACATCAGAGAAAGGTTCATCCAAAAATTCATGAAGTTATCAAAAAGGAAGTTATAAAACTCCTTGATGCCGGATTGATTTACCCTATCTCAGATAGTCCGTGGGTTAGCCCCGTGCATTGTGTACCCAAAAAGGGTGGAATGACTGTTGTGACAAATAAAGATAACGAGTTAATTCCGACTAGGCTAGTTACTGGGTGGCGTGTTTGTATTGAATATAGGAAACTTAACGATCCATGAAAAGACATTTCCCGTTACCATTCATGGACCATGTTAGAAAAATAAAAAAAAGTTACTGGTAACGAGTACTATTGTTTCTTAGATGGATTCTCCGGGTATTTTCAAATCCCGATTGACCCGCAAGACCAAGAGAAGACTACTTTCACTTGCCCTTATGGAACATTTGATATCGACGTTGCCTTAGGTTATGTGATGTCCTGGTACGTTCAAAGGTGCATGCTTTGCCATTTTACCCTGACATGATTGAGGAAACTATGTAAGTCTTCATGGATGATTTCTCGATCTTCGGGGATTCCTTCTCATCTTGCCTCTCCCGTTTAGACAAAATGCTCCAAAGGGTGCGAAGATTACAATTGGTTAAATTAGGAGAAGTTGCCATTCATGGTCAAACAGAGGGATTGTCTCGCAAAAGATTTCAAAATCTAGGATTAAGGTAGATAGGGAAAAAGTTGATGTTATTGCAAAATTACCTCTTCCCACGTCCGTCAAAGGAGTTCGGAGTTTTCTAGGTCACGTCAGGTTTTATCGTCGATTTATTCAAGATTTTTCTAAAATCGCTCGGCCAATGACTCATCTTCTTGAAAAAGAGACTCCATTCATTTTCTCGACCGAGTGTAGAGAGGCATTTGAGACCCTTAAAAAGAAATTGCGCGAAGCTCCGATATTAGTTGCCCCCGATTAGGACTTGCCCTTTGAAATTATGTGTGATGCTAGTAACTTTGAAGTAGGGGCAGTCCTGGGGCAACAAAAGACCAAACATTTTCAGCGTATACACTATACGAGCAAGACTATAACGAAGCCCAAACTCATTATACTACTACGGAGAAAGAATTATTAGCCGTGGTATATGCTTTTGAGAAATTTTGACCTTACCTAGTCTTGTCAAAGACCATAGTGTATACTGACCACTCGGCTCTCAAGTATATGCTCGCTAAGCAAGATGCTAAACAGAGATTGCTCCATTGGATTCTTCTCCTCCAAGAATTTGATGTCGAAATCCGTGATAAAAAATGAGCGGAGAATCTAGCGGCTGACATTGTTCGTAGAGAATCCCATCAAAGTGATCCCTAGAAAAAAATTACCGAAACATTCCCTCTCGAGACACTTGGGATGGTGACTTTTCGTGGTGATTCTAACACCCCATGGTTTGCCGACATTGCAAATTACCATGCGGGGAATTTTATTGTGAAAGGGATGTTGTTCCAACAAAAGAAGAAATTCTTTAAGGATGTTAAGCATTATTTTTGGACGACACCACTTGTTCGGATTTGTGCGGATTAAGTCGATTAGACGGTGTGTATACGGCCAAGAATGCATTGATTCTCACGACTTGCCATATTGGACAACCAGGGGACATCTACTGGTGCTCCACCGCTAAAAAAGTCTTTGATTCCGGTTTCTATTGGCCCACGATTTATCGAGATACCCATGACTTAGTGAAGAAACATGTAATCTAATGATCAAACCAAGAACAAGAGTGAGATGTGGGTTGTGATGTTTTAGAGAGAGAGAATGGATGGAAAATGGATGATGTTTTATAGCTGGAAATGAAAAACTAAAAACAAAACCTCTCCAAGGCTAGGAGAGGGCTTATATACTTACATGATGGCCGGGCCATAGGCTATGATGGGCTTCCCATGGGCCTTGGGCCGGACTAGATTTACTATATATTATTAATAAACTTCGAGCTAAGACTATTACAAATTGGAAGGACTGACTTTTTGTGTTTCCAACAATCTCCCCAAAGGGAGGTGATCATTTTACAAAAATTTAAGCTAGCATACTAAGCTTTGTATTAGTTCTTTAGTCGTCCTTTTGACATACATCTTGTGAGTATGTTGTAGTGATCATTGATTTCTCGGATTAGTTGTTCTTAAACTTGTATATGACCTGTGTTCTAGAGCATCTTGCGATCATCAACCAAGCACAAGTATTCGCCATCTTGAACTTTGCAATTTGTGGATTGTGATTTATGAACCAACATGCTCATACCTTTCTTGATCTGATGACTTGAAAAGATTTAATGTTGCATCTTTCTTGAAATTCTTTAACTTTAACACTTCGTCACTTCGAGAAAGACGTTCGGTATCAGAGGGACAGAAACTTCTTTGAAATTCTTTGACTTTAATACTTCGTCACTTCAAGAAAAACGTTCGTTATCAGAGTAGCGGAAGTCTTGAAATATGTATTTGAGCCTTTCATGAAGACCTTATGTTTGTCTATCGGGTATGAGCATGTGGCTATGGATCTTGTGAGTCAGCTGGAATTAGGAACCTCCATCACCATCTTTAAATAGCCTGCATAAAAACAGTTAGCAATAAAGCAGGGGGACGAATATGGCTTTGTCATTCGCCCAGGTTTGGTTGGAGTAACCTTCAAATCCGTGAGGATCGACCTGTGATCAAATAGATTCAATTTAAGAAGAATCTTCTTGATAGGATTTCCAGCTGTAGTATTGAATCTTTCTAACACATAAGTATTAGATTCATCGTACTCAGCATGTTCTCATTATCGGAACGTCTCAAAGCAGACAACACGATAAGAGTGAACCAGTGAGTTACTATCTCACCGATTGATATAGAAAATCGATTTGAAAATTAATCGACGTGTCACTTGCTAAAGTGGTTTTGTGACACATCGAGAGTTTTAAGCAATTCAAAATTCTTTAACCGTTGATCCATAACCTGGAACAAGTTTGATTCATAAAGAATCGCACCATTGTTGCTTTCCAGTTGTCACAAGCTTGATTCATAAGAATCGCACAAGTCACCTACCATGAGCTTGTTTGATGTTGGCTCAAGCAGGATTTCCATCTTCATTGTGAATACCTAATTATCACTCGGATGTTCTAGCAAAGTCACAAGTATCTTGCGTAAGACTCTAATGATATTACTTGATATTTACATTGTGTGAGATAACAAGCTAAATTATGACAAGTGTCCTAATGAATTAATAGTATGACTCTTTTGGCACAGACTCAATAGTTTTCACTTTTAATTTTAGTGATCGGAGGCTGGATGCGAGTGCCACCTTTTCAATATCAACTAACTCAGAGTTGAGAAAGTCAATAGAAATGATAGTATCTTGGAAGTTTTGAAATAAAGTCTTTTCGTCTTTGAGTGGCTGGGAGGGGTTTGGCAAAGCGTCACCTGGGTCCCATGACAGTACTTCATGCAGACAACACCAAAGTGTTTCTGACAGCAAATAATGTATATACCCCCGGTTTTTTACCTAATGTATGGGAGGGTCTTCATCTTTTCACCCTTTATCCTTACATTAAATTTTCATTCTCAAACCCATAAATGCTTAACCGAGACTTCATGAAGTAACCCATGTTGGTTTGTTCCAGTGTTGCTCCATCTCATTCGGCTTATTCCCGATTCTTACCTTTTTTCTTTATAATCATACCTAGAGGACTTCTACACTGACTAGTGGATATCCTGGTGTAGATCCCCCGGTTCTGGCAGATCAAAGGATTTGAATACCTATACCTAAACCAACTTAGAACTCCATAAAATAAAGTACATTGTGTCGGTCTTTTATAGGGTAAATCCATCTCCATTACAAACCAAATCATTGAAAAATACATTCAAAGTGTTTGATATAAATATCAAAATGTTAACACATTGAATGTTTTTAATCAACACTAAAAGCTCCCCTTTAACAGGTGGCATCGTAAAAGTAGTACTCTAGGTGGAGTGCATCGAGTCCATTTTAATGTGATTACTTCTGTCAATATACAATAAGCAGTGTTAATCCACATTTTCTCCCCTTATCCCAAAATGTTTGAACCCCCTTGATATTTTGGATATCAATCGATTAACTGTCCGGGACAAAATGATGTATTCTAGCAAAATGGAACATATTATTGCCCCCCCTCAACTTTTGAGGGTTTATAAGATGGTGCCGAGTACAATTATTTGAAAGAATTTAATTTACTAGGAAAATCAGTAAAATTTGTACTCGAGCACATCTTATTTTTCACCAAAAAAATCTACACTAGTTATTAACATATTCACAAGATAAAATTATTTACGAGGATTGACCTTATAAGATGAGAACAACATATGATAAATCATATGGTCCTTTGAAGCAACCGAAAAGTCTCCTACAAACAATCACCCACCAACAACGTTCTAAGCTCGTCATTAACTCTTTCTTCAAGAAGATGTTGATTTGATCATATCACTGTCCAAGCACTCATCGGCATTGCTCAACTTCTTTCCAAGTTATGAAGTCAAGCTTCGAGTATGAAACAGATTCAGAAAACAAACGAAACTTGAGCTTGTGTGGATGGTGATGTCGGTAGTAGAAGGTTGTCTAGCATCCCCCAAACCAGCAATCTGATCATGAGGTAGATTCAAATCTTTTCTTGCAAGCGTGTAAAGATTTCTTGAATATGAAGCTTAAATACCTAAAGTACCACCACAACCACACTCACAGCACCCCCCCACCCAACCCAACACACAAACACCCCAACACACATACCCCAACACAACAACCACCCCCAAAACAACCAACTGCAAACCCACCAACACCACCACTAAAAAAGCAATCCCACACACACCAGCATCACCCCACAATAATACAAAAACCGAAACACTAAAAACAATTAATTCCTGATGTCCGCATATCCTACTTACATATATTTATGATATAAATTGTAACACCCAAAGTCAATGTAAGTCCCGGATGTTCCATAAAAAAAAAATTATTCACTCTAAGTGTCGAAATGATATCACCTAAGTCAAACTAAGTCCCAAAGTGAACTACACTTCTTTTGGCCTGATACTGACTAACTGAAAGGAATCAACAACTTATCATACCTATATGTACCCACTTTTTATTAAATATTTCTACTCTTTTTATAAATATACTTAGTGATCGATCGTTAAAGGAAGCAATAATTGAATCAGTAACCAATCTTCTCACGCTTAGAATAAATCTTCTTACAACACTTCCCCCTAGTATGTTAAATGATGCATACTTGAAATCACAAGATATCTCTACCCCCATGTGGTTGAATTAGTGCACCCGAAAGTTACAAGTTAAACACTAATTTTCTCTGCGGTTATGACATTTGTCTTCTCGGAATGGCCTAAAATCAAAGAAGGCTATGGACTCTATCATTGTACTTATTTGTACGTTCTAGTGTATCTATTCCTTCCCCCTTGCTGGTTTTGATTCCTCGGAATCAGCAAAATCTTGTCACGCTCAAATATTGAGATCGGTTTTGAAAAATTTAATAATCTTAAACCTATTCTGTGAGAATCAACTTCAGTCTTTAAAACTATGTATAATATGTCGTAAACATTCCTAAATCTTTTACAAACTATTAGGTGTCGGCAATAAAGGTCATAATGTAAGATTAAAGCCTGAATTCACTAAGTCTCAAATTGAAAATAAGCCCATAAAGATTTAAACAAAATGACATCAACAGCTTGTGTAGTTAAATTCTAATAGACTCCCTTGAAATTGTTATCCGTCATTATCCAAAACTTTATCCGTTTATTCCTTGACTTATTTTGAAATACCGTTTTAAAAGATTATTTGATGAAAATTTCTCCCCCTCAAATAATGACCCGTTTTCTATATAAAGAGCTGTTGTTATTGTTTGAGTGGACGATTTATCTTTGAAAATCATTTTGTGAATAGTAAAAACACTGATTCATTATGAAGACAACTTTTTACCAACAAAAATAAATTTTCACTATTTTTGACCACATACGCTCACAGATACTACACATATTGTACATAGGAAGGCACGTGTTGTGATGCAAGGTAACGAAAAACAAGCCTTTTGCATGGTCAGTAAGTAGACCATTCCTCGAGAAAAATAAATTCCCGTTGTTAGCCAAGTTTCCTTTTTGATGGAATACATGCCTTTAATATGAAGACCGAGGTTGCTATTATAGAAAATAATATCAATCCATAAGCATGTTTTCTGAAAAACATTTGAACTTATATAGCATGAACATATTTATGTCCACTTGTCTTTATTAAAAGACATTTCTAAGGACATAAATATTATCGTTTGCAAAAGACATGCCTTTGAAAAACTCTTTTGTATTTTTCTCATATTTGTAATTTTGAATTCTTGTTTTTATAAAAGGATTTATAAAATGGAAAATCTTATTTGGCTTTTTTTGATTTATCTTGTTTTTCTTTGTTATTATAAGAATTTTATAAAATAAAAATAAAAATAACAATAAAAATAAAAAAACTTTTTGTTGTTTTTATGATTTTTAAGTATTTACTTAGTGATACAAAAAGAGTTTCTTTTCTTTTGAAGAATAAAGGCGCACTGAATCGAACACTCTTCATTTCTTGAGGAACGGGTGCCTGAAGTGTTGTCTACTACACCATATCATGAAGCATGGTGTTGTTGATCAGTAAGGTAATCACAACCATTGTCTTGTTTCATCATACAAAAATTACCTTAACCCTTAGGTTTCTAATATATCACTTTTTTCAGCAAACAACTCTGATCTTTCCTTATTAGATTGCAAAATTGTAACCTGCACTTATTTTAAGAGTACATGCACGACATTGAGAGTTGATCGCATTTATAAGGGTTATTGATATAATCATTGATCCCCAAATGGGAGTTCACAATCAACCTTGTTGTGCTAGATGTGAATGTCCTTTCCATTTGGAACCCCTTAATACCACATGTAGTAAAAATTTACCCATGTCGTATACCCCTAAGACTAAGTATCTAGGAGTGTATTGTGTATCCTCATTCACCACGAAGACTTATTGATAGAAAAACTAGTCCTGTAACGATCTTCCAACCAGGTTTCATTAGTATAGACTCGTGGATCTACGGGTTTGTATACTGGATTTCGTAGTCTTATTGGGTTTGAATAACTTAGCATGGGTAATTCACTTCTTTCAGAATTATGATATATAGGCATCATGAATTGCATTAAAGAACATACTTTGACAAGTTTAGCACACAACGATGATTGAAGTCCAGAGAAAGACTATAATTCCTAGAGTGATATGCGTTTGGCAAAACAGTTGTCATTTAGGCAATCTACTCTTAGATGTATTGGCAAAACCCTAGATTTTTGATTATAGCTCCTAGGTTTTTTGATTTGCAACTCCTTAGTAGTGTTTTGTGATTTAGCAATGGCATTACACCTAGTTGTTTTTTGACTTTTCAATCTCTTTTTGAGTCTTTTTCTTAGCTTCCTCAAGATAGTCATTATTAACAGTATTTTGAACTAAATCTTACTGGCGATGTTCTTAGAACTATTCCTAATTACTAATGTAAACATATGATTATGTTTTTGCCAAAGCAGATTCTCTTCCCATAGGCAAAATAATGTATGAGTAACTGGTTTTGACCAAAAACATTATTACATCATCTTGGGAGGCAAACCGTGTGTTTTGAAAATTAGGTCGTTCATATTTAAACGCATTTCGGATGTCTAACATACTGATTGTTTTCTGGGTTTTTTGTAAAACCGGTTTTTTTCCCTAAGCTTGATGGTTTTGTCAAACTTATATCTACGCTATTTTCCTTTTAACTTTTCCCTTAATTCGTTTTCAATCTACATTCGCAAAAACCTTTTCAGAATCAGAGCCTTTAAGATCAGCATTTTCAACAGACATACAATTTATATGAGCCATCAGTGGAGTCATTATGGTCTTTTGTCCTGAACTCGTGTCATTGTTGATAGAATCGTAGAGATCTTGTAATTCTGTATTAAAGCTCATTTTCCTATGCACTTTCTCATTAACAGCGCAAGTAATTTAAAGCCACACATGTTCTAATTTATATTGATCTTTTCAATTAAGCCTCAATGTCCTTGTTAATATTGGCTTTATACTTGTTTCATTCAAAATTTGACCCATGTGCCCATCTTTTAAAAGCTTGATTTTGATATTTAGTTCCTTGTTAACACAATTGTTTCCATCTAGAAAAGTCTTTTTGAAGTTGGCCAACGGTCCCTTTTTGAGAAAAATATTTTTTCAGACACGAGAGATGTTTGAAAATCAGTTGTCCCATGTTAAACAAATGAAGATCAAGTAAAGGACAAGAAACTTGACATTTTTACATTCTGTTCAATCCTCTCCTCCTATATGACACAATATTTTTTGATCAGGTGAAATGGTATTTCTACAACCTTTTCCAACAGATTGTGTTGTCATAAATGGGTTCACAGATTGCACACAATGTTGTTGTTCGATAGAATGAGTATCATGTTTGAAACATTCAATTGAAACCTCAGCATAATGGCTGTTGTCATTTCACGAGTTGATCTCAACATCCTCAGCATGGTGATCTTTCCCAGATTTGCAGCATTGAAACATGCCTTTCTGTATTCTGTCTCATTTGCTTTTCGTAACAACCACACCAGCATCATAAATGCTGTACACGAATCCACCTTCCCTCATTTGACTACGATTCCACTATCCTCACCCTTCTGTTATGTTTCTCTGTTTATGCCTTGCACTTTTCATCACTAGACTTCTAAAACGGAATTCCATGTGTTTTGGAATCAGTGAATTACAAAATTTGTTAAATCTCGGTTCGAGTATTTTCTAGAAAGGACTTGCGTATCATTGCACCATCAAAATCATCAAAACAGTATCGAAAATTGATGAATGTCTGAAACTGTTTCATGAGTACTCTAAACGCACCATTGATCAGTTCTTGAAATCATCTCAATCAAGTTGCTAATCTAGATAATCCAAATTTAGTAAACAACGATTCATGAAAGTCGTGATTATCTTGATCAAATAGTGCCACAACATTTCCGTTCTGATATCCTCCTTGAATTGAAAGAACCTTGAGATGTAAATGAAGTTAGGTCGAAAAGCTATCAATGCAACTTTCCTTTTCTTTGTCTTGCATTTATGTTGCAACTGATACCACTCTCTCTCTTGAAATTAGAATTTAAAGATTTTCATTGTAATTCAGTTGAAATGAAATTAAGAATCTTAAGTATATCAGGGACTTTTATTTTGGTTTGAAATCAATTAACGTTCACAGTGTAATTTCAAATCTATGTAATTAAACTGAGAAAAAGAATTAAAATTCTTACGCGGAATTTAACAAAATCAAAAAGAAACAGTAAAACAATAATTAATTGATGTTGAAAAGTGTTGTTGACGCTTTGAAGAACTTTGAACTTTCGAAACGATTTGTTGAGCAAACACGATGAACGGTGAAATTTCCTTACAACGAAAGGGCTAAAATTAAAAATTTTGAAAACATAAAATGTAAAACCTAAAAAATAACAAAATTAAAGAGTTTAAAAGTAAAAATTAAAAGTTGAATTTAAAAGGTTTCTATTAAATTTAAAAATTAACAAGTAGAATGAAAAATGTTTGAAATGAAAAAGTTTGAAATTAAAAGGTTTAATATAAGCAAGTTAAACTTAAATGAAAAAATGAAAACTATTTTAAAGTTGAGGGGCCAAAAGTGGAAAATTGGAATTATAACAAATTTTAAAAACGTGTTCCCTCCTATTTTTTTTTTATTCTCGTAATGAAATTTTAAATAAGTCACGATTGTAATTTTTTGTTGCATCTTTTGAACTCGATCGGTTATCGTCGTTTTACATGTAAATAAAACCACGAAGATCGAAAAGATGTCAGCAAACACAATGGTATCTGATTATATGTCCCCGTAGTTAACCGATACATGTAAAACCGGAAAACGAAAATGATTAAAAACTGTGTAGGTTTTGTTAGAGTTTGTTAAATTATTCGGTTCACAAGGGCTTGACTAGATCGGTTTCATATATAGAATGACTAGTTCGGGTCTTTAAAAAAACTAGATCGGTTGATTTTGAGAAACGAACTAGAACGTGGTTTAGGATCGGTTCAAATAAAACAACTGCTAGACCGTGGTCTCACAACCTTACTAGAACGTGCTTGTAAAAATTTGACTAGA
Organism: Tanacetum coccineum; assembly: GCA_026074375.1. NCBI lineage: Eukaryota > Viridiplantae > Streptophyta > Magnoliopsida > Asterales > Asteraceae > Tanacetum > Tanacetum coccineum. The sequence goes on from BQNB010034515.1 coordinate 21,679, forward strand.
TCGGTGCTTGAACAGGAATTGACAAGTTAGGGACCACTATGTTTCAACTAGTTCGGTGGTATGTAAGGAAGATTGAACTCGTTCGGCCTTGGATAAGAAACTAGATCGTCACTCAAAGGATGAACTCTGTTCGTGGCGAAATATCAAACACATTGAACACAACTTCATTTTCACTCCATGTACACGTAGAAATGATCCCACCGAAACACAAAAGCTTGAACAAGGCGTTAAGCCAAAGAAATAAGCAAGAAACTTTACTCTATGAACAAATAAGCAAGAAAAAATGCTTAAAGAAGTTGTTTTCCCAAACACATATACCACTAGCCTTAAAAACACACCACTGTTTCAACTTATCTCTTAATTGGTTTTGTCGTTTATGATTTGAAAAGTGAAAAAAAAAACAAGTGGTTTATTAAAATAAATAAAAAACGAATAGAAAGGGGAAAAAATAAGCTCACAATAATACCACAAACGAAACTAAAATCACTTAACCACAACGAAAAACTAAAACCACCAAGATAGAACCATGGCTCTTGATACTAATTGAAGAAACATGAAATCTAACGATCCAAACCAATGAACAATAGTGAAGATGTGGGTTTGTGATTTTTAGAATAGAAGTGGATGAAAAATGGATGAATTTTCTTATTAGATGGGAAAATGGAAATAAAACAACCAACCCTCTCCAATGCTAGGAGTAAAGGCTATGTACTTACATGATGGCCGACGGCCATGGATATGAATGGCTTCCCATGGGCCATGGGGCCAGACTAGATTACTATCTAAACATTACACTAAACTACTAGCTAAGATTTATATATTATTATATATTATATTTAATTTTTTTAAATTTATTTAAATTTATATATTTATTAAAATATATAGAAAAAATCATACAACTTGGAAGTGACCGACACTTTTTGTGTTTCCAACACTTGGTCACACGGTGTGACGCTTGTCAACGTCAAGGCAAAATATCGCAACATGATGAAATGCCTAAAAATGCAATTCAAGTTTGCGAGATCTTTGACATATGGGGCATCGACTTTATGGGCCCGTTCCCGTCTTCACGAGGGAACAAGTACATTCTCGTGGTCCATTGACTACTTTTCAAAATGGGTTGAAGCAAAAGCGCTGCCCACTAATGATGCCCGAGTTGTTTGTAAGTTCTTAAAATCTCTCTTCGCCCGTTTTGGAACTCCTCGTGCTATTATTAGTGATCGCGGTACTCATTTTTGCAATGACCAATTCGCAAAGGTCATGCTTAAATATGGGGTTACCCACTGACTTTCTTACTGCATATCATCTACAAACGAGTGGACAAGTAAAGGTTTCAAATCGTGGTTTGAAACGTAACTAAGAAAGAACCGTAGGTAAAAACCGTGTTTATGACCGATAAGATTATATGATACATTATGGGCCTACCCGTACGCATTTTAAGACACCATCGTGTGTAGCTCGCTTAATAAAGCATGTGTACGGTGAGGCTTGACCATCTCCCTATCGAACCAAGAACATAAGCATGTTGGGCCTTGATCACTGCAATTTTGACCTTATGACCTGCAGGGTGATCCCGGAAAGTTTAAATTGAATGAACTTAATGAACTCGTGTTCAAGCATACGAGAACTCTTTAATCTATAAAAGAACTCATTAATCTACAAAGAGAAAACGAAGAAGATTCATGACTCCAAAATCAAGAACCGCGTCTTTAACATTGGTGATCGAGTCCTTCTCTTCAATTCTCGATTAAATATTTTCTCGAGCAAGCTTAAGACCCGCTGGAACGGACCTTTCACCGTCACCCAAGTTTTCCCTTATGGTACCATTGATATATCTTCAACTAACGGACCTAACTTCAAGGTGAACGGTCATAGAATCAAACATTAATTTGGAGAGGACATACCACCCATGGTTGTCCTGGATCTCCAAACCTTCCCCATGGATAATTAAATTCAGGGTCGAGTCAAGCTCGTGAGTCGGTGACAAAAACAAAGCGCTTCTCGGGAGGCAACTCGTGTTTCTACCTTATTTCTATTTTCTAATAAGTGTAACGTGAGGGGGCTCACCTCTTCTAATCTTGTGTTTTTGTTGTTTGTGATGATTGTCAGGATTACCCAGGTTATGAAGACTCTCGTGCTCGTGGTTTTGTCCAACGCTCACTCGATCTTCATCCCTTTGCATGCTTATTTTAGGAATCCTATATCCTTGATCTTATTGACTAACGTTTAATATTTGGCATAATTAATAAACGACTTTAGATTTACGTGAGATTCCCTTTTATATTAGGAATATACATTGAAATTAGTATTGGGGAGGGGGGGTGGCAACCCCCACATTGAGGATAATATATCGTTATAGTATGAGGGGGGAATCTATCGATTTGATCCCACTTGCATTTGTCTATGTCTTTCACGTAACCCAGTTTTACCAAGAAAATACAAAAAAATGTGATTTTAGGCTAAAATTAAAAAAAAATTGCAAAAATAAAATAAGTGTTTATCACAAATGTTGACTTTCCGCTGGTGAGAATAAGAATAATTTTTGACTTGACCGAGCTTGTTGAGCTCTAGCTTACTCCCTTAACCTTTATAAATGTATAAGCTTTTGCTAGTCTTTTATACAAGAAGCTTTAAAATGTAAATTCTAGCACAAAAGGCCAAGATTTTACAAGTTTCCATAAATGACTTTAAATATGCAAAGCTTAATTTTATTTGGCTAAGCATTCGCGGATCTTTTTATTAAAGATTTTAAATTTGCGAAGAACGAGAAATGATAGAGTTAAATATAAGTTGGAATGCTAAGAAATGATTAGTTGGAAATCTTAAAGACTCATGAGTGTAATTTGTGGCTTTTTCTCCGAGTACCTTCTAAAATGACTAATAATACGTGCTCTTTTTGAAAGACAAGTTAGAGTTTTATCACTCTTAAAAGCCCGTTAAGATCAACTTTTTAGAGTAAAAAGCTTTATCAATGAATTGATAAATAAGATTTTTTGATCAAAAATATGTTTTAATTTTCTAAAAATAAATTTTCCCTGTATACGGTGTAAATATAAATGTTGTAAAAAAAATGATGAAAAAAATGAAAAAAAAATGAAAAAAATGAAAATGATGTGAAAAATATAATAATGTTGCTAGTATATGTTGCTTAATAAATAAAGGGAAATGTATTTTTCTAAAATTTAAACATTCCTTTTAACTTAAACTTGTTAATCCCTACAAAACTTTAAAACCGGACGTTTGTTAATTCTGATCAGTATTCTCAGTGAGGTGTCAAAAGCCTGGGTACTTGACCGATGAGGTCGAGAGGTTCCGAGAAGAAAGTCACTCTAAAGGAATTAACTTACCTACAATGTCTTAATTTTGGAGGAATTTGCTTGCTTTGAGTTATAAACTTACTAAGTTTTATGGAAATTTTTTAGTAAAGGGTTCAAAAGTCGGAGAGTCTCGACAAATTATTCTCTGTGGGGTGTCAAAAGCCCGGTCACTTAGCCGACGAGGTTGGGATGTGCCGAGAAGAAATGTTGCTACATGGGACAATCTCACCTTTGAATTCATATAACTAAAAGTGGAACGTGAAACTTGGAAAGGTTATAACTATCTAAAATGTGGGTTGGATGGTCAAAATTCAAACTGAGCACACACACCTTAATATATTATATCTGTCGGGAGGAGAAGTTTTACACAAATTGCAAATATGAGTAGCGTTAGCATCCCAACTTGTAATTAACAATGATTTCGTTTTTAAGCTTAGTTTGGGAATAAGTGAAAAATCAAGGACGATGAATTTATCCTTCTAGGGCACCTTAGGATTGAGGTGTTTCTTATTCAGTGATCCTAAATGTTATGATCAATAATGAAAGTCAAGCATGTTGTACATAATAGAAAATAAGAAAAAATGTGTGCAAGAAGAAAATGGTAAACCGGGGAGTGTTTAAAAAGCTAGAAATTTCTTAATCCCTTTTAATTTTACACTTTGCTACTTTTCAAGGTATTTAATTTAAGGGGGTTGAAATTTTTGGTTTTCTAGACATTGATTTATTTCATTGCGTGAGGACACAACAATATTTTAGTATGAGGGGATTTGGTATGTGCTTAAATACACATACCTTTTCCTTAATAAAACAAGCTTAAATGACCAAAAAACGGACTTAAAATGCCAAATATATGCTTGTTTTGTATTATTTACTGTGCAGGTAACGGATATCCACAAAAAAGACAAAAACAAGGCAAAAACCGGACAAAACCGAGCACGGGATTGGAAAGAGCGTGGAAAACCGAAGCCAAAGGCATACACATCTTAGTGGGCCAACCCAACCCAAGTTAACAGGCCAAGTCAACCTATTAAGCCATCTATACAAAACATTTATTATAACAAAAGCCTAAATCCATTAAAACCGGCCCAACAACCAAACCGGCCCAATTTTCCTTAAACATAACCCTGTTAAACACCATTACACCATTGGTCCCCAAGGACTAACACAGATAGTCCCTGACTCCTTGCACGGTTAGTCCCCAAACACTAACACTCGTTATCCTTTAACCCCCAGTTTTGAAATATATTAAATAATACCCGAATTTAGCGGGAGGGCTAAAAACAAGTAAAACAGGGCAAGATCTTTTTCCCCATTTGTGAGATTTACTTTCAATACACCCTTGCAACACCCTGACACACTCAGTGCCACGTTGGCAGTTTAAAACTCCTTTATTGGACATTAAAAACGTGGCATAGATTAAAGGAAAGTCAAAATGTTGAAGATACGGTTTTAATGGTGATTGAAGGTAATTTTGGAATGAATTGAAGACATTAGCTGGCTGGTTTGACATCACAAGGATAAGCACGACCCTCACCCTATAAATATGGGATGATTCACACAGTGAAAAGGCATCTAGTTTTTTTAGTCTAGCTTATTGCTTATCTACAGCTTTTTATGCTTTTAGTCTTTTGATTATAGTCATTCAACTCTTCAAGTATTATAACTCAAAAGTTATTCAATAAAAAAGCCAAGTTCTATTTTTCTTTCCAATACTGTTCATGAATTGTGTGTTTTTTGGAAGATAAGCCAATCAGGGATGGGCTTATGGTGCTCAATAGCATGAGCTTATAAGCTTTTCAGAAGCTCTTAAATCCTTGATTAAAAACAAGGATTAAGGTTTGTTTCATTTTCTATTCAAAAAGGCTTATTACTGTTTGCTTATTGGAGTTGCTTATTCTCTGCTTATTATTGCTTAATTCTGCTTATTTTGTCTTATTAAATACCTTTCATGTTCATGTTATAGCCTATATGTCTTTTGGATCTTATTTAATATAAACTGTCCAAAAAAGGCTTAGAACTGCTTATTATCTTTTGCTTATTTCCAGTGCTTATTTTTGAATGCTTAATGCTTATTTATCCTTAATTGACCTTATGCTTAATTTGTTTTACTTTATAAAGGTTCTCTAAATCTGTTTATGGTAAATTGGTTTTAAAATTTTTTAAAGGGGTGTTTAGGATAAGACTCTAAAATGGGTCAAATGAGGTTTAAAGTTACTTTTGGTTATCAAATCAGTTTTGACAAGCTATTTTAAGGCCTTTTTATCAGTCTTTATAAGTTCTTAAGGTTTAAAATTCATTAGTAAGGTTTTAAGTATATGTGTTTTGAATCTGTGGTCTGCTAGGTAATTGACAAGGTATATTAGATTTAATCTAGATAAGTAGCTAGTTAAGGTCATTTCCATGTTTTTTTAGCTTATATATGCAGTATAAATGTTTTGGTTTAAGAGTGCATTTGACCTTTGAGACTTAAGTAAAAATCTATCTAACCATCTAGTGTTATTTTCAAAGCTCTAAATCCAGTTTTCAATAGAAATTTTAGGATAGCATAAGTTTGTTATAGAGTCTGAGATTAATAGCATAAGTACCTTAGATATTAAGCTTTAGTTGTTTTTACTTTTTGAGTTTTCAAAACAGCTTATGCTATCTTAAAAATAAGTCTGTAAGTAGCATTTGTAAGCTGAAAATCTAACAACAAAAGTAGTGTAGTCTGCATTTTCAGTGCCCCTTTTCAGCTTATTCAGTTATTCAAAATGATTAATTTTTGCTTATTATAGGCTTTACCTGTTTCCAACTTTTAAACATTAGCTTTTAGCTTAAGTAGTTTAAATTTGAGCTTAAAAACTGTCCCTAAGTCACTTTCTTTGTAGTCTGTTTGGTTAATAGTTTAGTCAAAAGGCTTATTTGGTATATGAGCTTCTCAGATTATTTAAAGGCTCATTTTGGTGTTAGTTCTGCTTATTAGGATAGGTTTAAGGATTTTGTTGCTTATTTGACTTAGGTTGGGTCTTATTCAAGCTTTTAAGCGAAGTCAGTTTAGTATTAAAGGTATTTAAGTGTTTAAGCCTTCTCTTACTTTAATAAGCTTTTTTGAGCTTATTATTATGTTTCAAAAATAGTTGTTTTTGTTAAAATTGCTTATTTATTTTTTCTCTTTAAGTTTTTGTAAAAAGTTTTGAAAAAAAAAAAAAAACCAAGGCCAGGACTCGAAACCTGGACCTTCCCTTTACACACACATGTCCTTAACACCAGTGTCCACTAACACAATGCCCTTGGGTCTTTTTCGATTTGTAATTGCAAAATTTAATATATAAGGCCTCTTTCCCTTATAAGCTTACAGTTTATATAAGCTTATTTATAGCTTATTCGTTCAGCCAATTTTTAAGTTAGCATTTTTCTTAGATTCCTCATAGTTCAACCTACTTTTCTTGACTTTTTTAGATTTTTCTAAATTATTTTACTATTTTTAATATTAAATTTAGATTAAAAGTATTTTTAATTCATAATAAATTAAATAAAAGTCAAAAAAATATAATTCTTTTTTTTAAAATTTTCTTTTATCATTTAGGATTGTTAAAAATTAAATTTGTTTTTATAAGGTTAAAATTTGATGTTTTAGGTTTTTAAGTCGCGTTCTTAAATCCCGTTAACGTTTTTTTGTGTTTAATTTGTGTTTGCTTTAATTATAGCTTTCCTTTGCTTGTTTTTGAATTTATATTTGTAGAATTAGAAACAAAATCAAAAATCTTAAACCATTCAAAATCCCGATTACAAACGTCAACTCAAAGTTCAATTCACCACTCTCGTCAGGAACATAAACGACCCGGGAAACGACCTAGAAGGGGTCACCTTTGAAGGCTGATACTTCCGTTGTTATATTTTATTTGTGAGTTGGTTTGTTTGCCGATTCACCTATATATATATATATATATATATATATATATATATATTGACTACGATCAATTTTTGGCGCCGTTGCCGGGGAGGCTGTGTTACGAATTCTAAGTTATCGTTTGAAGATTGTTTTTTAAAGATCCTTCCTCGGAAGTTATTCTTTTTTTGTGAATATTTTCATATAAAAAAATACAAAAATAGTATAAAGTAATCAAAAATAAAAAAAATAAAAATAAAAAACCAACAAAAGAAATCGAGTTGTCAATTGTTAAATCGGCTCACCTCTAGGATTACAAACTATAAGAGAGGTATAAGGAGGGTTGATCCTACGAACTTCGACCCGAAAGGAGAAGGTTTTTAAAACGCTTCGCGCTTACCCGCTCCTCCGCTTCTTTGTGCGTTTTTCTAGAGAGCTACCGTGCACCTTTGACTTCCGGTTGCCAAAAAGAATTTTTGTGTTTAATTTTTAATAAAAGATTTGTTTTTAGTGCATGCGCACTCGTTCTTCAGGTCCAGTTGTCGAACCGTCAACAACTCCCAGAAGACGTCGAAATAAAAAACGTTCCCAACAACAAGTCGATCCGACTATTGTTGAAGAAAAACCCGTAGTTACGATGGCCGATACACGTACTATGGCAGAATTGCTCCGTGCACCCACCGAGGGAAATGCGGAAGCAATCGTTGTACCACCAATTCCCGCTGAGCATTTCGAGCTAAACATTGTCTTTCTAATCTTGTATTCTAAACATACTTCGGTTTTGAGAAAGAAGATCCTCATGCTCATATTCGTTGGTTCAACAAGATTACTTCTATGATGAAGTACAAAGATGAGCCCGATTCAGCGATTAAGCTTATGCTTTTTCCATTTTCTATCGATGGGCCAGCCCGGATTTGGCTCGAGAAAGAACCTCCTCGCTCTATAACAACTTGGGATGATCTTGTTTCCAAGTTCATCAACAAATTCTTTCCACCCTCAAAAACAACAAATCTCCGGAATGAAATCTCAAACTTTCAACAACGTTTTGATGAACCGTTTCATGAGACGTAGGACCGTTTCAAGGATCTCCTTCGTGCGTGGCCACATCACGGTTTTACGGAATTGCATCAACTTGATACTTTCTACAATTCCTTAAACCTAACTGATCAAGATTTTTTGAATTCCGCCGCCGATGGTAATCTTTTGGAAAAAAGTACTCCAGATGCGTTGAAAATTATTGATAAAAAATCGAAAGTTCGCACTTCACGAAATAAACTCGTTGTTTCCAAAGTAAGTACGAACACCTCTACCTCTGGTCTTTCACCCGATGTTGCTGCACTCACCAACGCCGTTAAGGCTTTGCTCCTTAAAAACACAACCCCCCTCCAGCTTCCGTTAAAGCGGTTAAAGAGAGTTGTGTTACTTATGGAGGACCACATCCTTACTACCAGTGTCCTGTCACTAATGGAAATGCTTTCCCAGGATATCAAAATAATATCCAAGCGTATGTTTCTGCAGCCGCAGTAAACTATAACCAGGGAAATGCTGGACACCATCCTCCAAGTGTAGCTCATCAAGTTCAACCACCTGGTTTTCCACCAGTTCACAACAATCAAAACCGGGGAAATAATTACAACCCAGGAAATTCGACTTACCGAGCTTCGATTCCACCAACTCAAGCTGCTCCGTCTAATGAACTCACAAACTACATGAAAATTAATGAAACAAACATGCAGGCTATGCGAAATCAAATAACTAATATGAAAGCTGAGTTGAAAAACAAATTTCAGGCCACGATGTTGCAATAAAATAATAAACTTGAAAACATGTTGATTAATTATTTTCAAATGATCAAACCTCCGAGTTCGGGTCCTCTTCCTGGTAATACCGTTACTAACCCGAAAGGTGACTTGAAAGCAATCACCACCCGAAGTGGTCGTTCTTACGATGGACCTCCAATTCCTTCACCTTTCTCTTCTTCTCCTAAGGTGGTAGAAAGAGAGCCCGAGGTAACAAAGGATCCAGTGCAACCGAGTACCAAAAAAGTCCAACCTCCGGATGTCCAACCTCAAGCACCAACCTCTGAACCCGTTAACGCTCCTAAGCCTAAACCGAATATACCTTATCCTTCGAGGCTTAACAACCAAAAGCTCCGAGAAAGAGACGATCATCAAATGATGAAGTTTCTTCAAATCTTTTGAAGCTTACAATTCAATCTTAGCTTCTTGGATGCTTTACTCTACATGCCAAAATTCGCTTCCACATTCAAGAATCTTCTTAGCAATAAGGAGAAATTATTTGAAGTAGCCAATACACCGGTGAATGAGAATTGTTCGGCGGTTATCCTAAAGAAGTTGCCCGAAAAACTAGGAGACCTCGGTAAATTTCTCATTCCGTGTAATTTTCCAGAGATAGCTGAATGCTTAGCCTTGGCCGACCTTGGTGCAAGCATCAACTTGATGCCTCTCTCCATATGGAAGAAGCTTTCTCTCCCCGAACTTACTCCTACCCAAATGATTCTTGAGCTTGCGGACCAGTCTACTACTAGACCAACCGGCATTGCCGAAGATGTCTTTGTGAGAGTAGGAAAGTTTCATTTTCCGGCCGACTTTGTAGTCGTTGATTATGTTATCGATCCTCGAGTTCCCTTAATTCTCGGGAGACCCTTCTTGAGGACGCACGAGCTTTGAATGATGTTTACGGTGAAGAATTAACTCTCCGAGTGGGTGATGAAGCCATAACATTCAAAGTTGGTAACACTTCAAAATTCTCCTACAATGATGCTGAATCGATTAACCGAATCGATGTCATCGATGTAGCTTGTGAGGAGTATTCTCAAGAAGTGTTAGGATTTTCTGGCAATTCCGAGAGTGGCAATCCCACTCTAATTTCTGAACCAATCATCGCTAAATCTTCACCCTCCCTTACTCTATTTGAGGGAGGTGATTTCATTCTAGAGGAAATTGAAGGTTATCTTGCAAGTGACTCAGTTCCACCGGGAATTGATTCTGAAGATATAAGCGAATTTTTCTCCACGTTTCCTATCCCCGTTGAGGATAGTGACTTTTTCTTGGAAAAACCCGAAACATTTCCCTCTGAACTTGAGACTTTTAGATTTGATATTAAAGAGAAGAATAGTGGCAGTACCACTGATCATGCTGATGTTTCTCTTCCAGAGTATGAACGATTCTATTCGGAGGGAGATATTCGTCTCCTTGAGAAATTCTTAAATAATGATCCATCATCCCCTCTCCTTCCGAAAGAGATTAAAGCTGTAGAACTAAAAAATGAAAAATCTTCAGTTGATGAACCTCCGGAGCTTGAACTCAAGGACTTACCTTCTCATCTCGAGTATGCATTTTTGGAGGGTACCGATAAATTACCCGTCATTATTTCTAAAAACATGAAAGACGAAGATAAGGAACGCCTAATAAAGGTTTTAAAGTCCCACAAGCAAGCAATTTCTTGGAAACTCTCCGACATTAAGGGTATTGACTTACAATTTTGCACTCGAGGATGACTTTAAACCGGCGGTCCAACATCAGAGAAGGGTTAATCCAAAAATTCATGAAGTTATCAAAAAGGAAGTTATAAAAATCCTTGATGTCGGATTGATTATCCTATCTCAGATAGTCCGTAGGTTAGCCCCGTGCACTGTGTACCCAAAAAGGGTGGAATGACCGTTGTCACAAATGAAAATAACGAGTTAATTCCAACTAGGTTAGTTACCGGGTGGCGTGTTTGTATTGACTATAGGAAACTTAACGACGCCACCCGAAAAGACCATTTCCCGTTACCATTCATGGACCAAATGTTAGATCGATTAGCTGGTAACGAGTACTATTGTTTCTTAGATGGATTTTCCGAGTAATTTCAAATCCCGGTTGACCCGCAAGACCACGAGAAGACTACTTTCACTTGCCTTTATGGAACATTTGCCTATCGACGTACGCCTTTTGGCTTATGTAATGCTCCTGGAACGTTCCAAAGGTGCATGATGGTTATTTTCTACGACATGATCGAGGAAACTATGGAAGTATTCATGGATGATTTCTCGGTCTTTGGGGATTCCTTTTCATCTTGCCTCTCCCATTTAGACAAAATGCTCCAAAGGTGCGAAGACACCAATCTTGTTCTAAATTAGGAGAAGTGCCACTTCATGGTCAAAGAGGGCATTGTCCTCGGCCACAAGATTTCGAAATCTGGGATTGAGGTAGATAGGGCAAAAGTTGATGTTATTGCTAATTACATCCTCTACGTCGTTCAAAGGTAATTCGGAGTTTTCTAGGTCACGCTGGGTTTTATCGTTAATTTATTCAAGATTTCTCTAAAATCGCCCGGCCGATGACCCATCTTCTTGAAAAAGAGACTCCATTCATTTTCTTGACCGAATGTCGAGAGGCATTTGAGACCCTTAAGAAGATTACTAACCGTAGCCGACAATAGTGAGTTGCCCCGAGTGGGACTGGCCCTTTGATTTTTTGTGTGATGCTTAGTGCCTTTTTATTGGGGCAGTCCTGGGGCAACAAAAGACCAAACATTTAACAATACCCTATGCGAGTCAAGACTTCATGAAGCCCAAACTCATTATACTACTACGGAGAAAGAATTATTAGCCGTGGTGTATGCTTTTGATAAATTCTGACCTTATCTAGTCTTGTCGAAGACCATAGTGTATACAGACCACTCGGCTCTTAAGTATTTGCTCGCTAAGAAAGATTCTAAACCGAGATTACTCCGTTGGATTCTTCTCCTCCAAGAATTTGATGTCGAAATCCATGATAAAAAAGGAGCGGAGAATCTAGCGGCCGACCACTTATCTAGACTAGAGAACCCCCAAAGTGATCCTGAGAAAAAGGAAATTATCGAAACATTTCCTCTCGAGACACTTGGGATGGTAAATTTTCATGGTGATTCTAACACACCATGGTTTGCCGATATTGCAAATTACCATGTGTGAAACTTTATCGTGAAAGGGATGTCATCCCAACAAAAAAAAATTCTTTAAGGATGTTAAACATTATTTCTGGGACGACCCCTACCTGTTTAGGATTTATGCGGATCAAGTGATTAGACGGTGTGTATACGGCCAAGAAGCCGTTGATATCCTCACGACTTACCACAATCGACCCACCGGGGGACATCATGGTGCCAACTACACCGCTAAAAAAGTCTTTGATTCCGGTTTCTATTGGCCCACGATTTATCAAGATGCCCATGACTTGGTCACACAGTGTGACGCTTGTCAATGTCAAGGAAAAATCTCGCAACGTGATGAAATGCCTCAAAATGCAATTCAAGTTTGCAAGATCTTTGACATATGGGGCATCGACTTTATGGGCCCATTCCCATCCTCACGAGGGAACAAGTATATTCTCGTGGCCGTTGACTACTTGTCAAAATGGGTTGAAGCGAAAGCGCTCCCCACTAATGATGCCCGGGTTGTTTGTAACTTCTTAAAATCTCTCTTCGCCCCTTTTGGAACTCCTCGTGCTATTATTAGTGATCGCGACACTCATTTTTGCAATGACCAATTCGCAAAGGTCATGCTTAAATATCGGGTGCACTCCTTATAAGTTTATGTACGGAAAGGCTTGTCATCATCCCCTCGAGCTTGAACATAAGGCATATTGGGCCTTGAAGCACTGCAATTTTGACCTTAAGACCGCGGGTGATCACCAAAAAGTTCAAATGAATGTACTTAATGAACTTTATGATCAAGCTTACGAGAACTCTTTAATCTACAAAGAGAAAACAAAGAAGATTCACGACTCCAAAATCAAGAACCACATTTTCAACGTTGGTAATCGAGTCCTTCTCTTCAATTCTCGATTAAAGAGTTTCTTGGGCAAGCTTAAGACCTGCTGGACCGGACCATTCACCGTTACCCAAGTTTTCCCTTATGGTACCGTTGAGTTATCTTCAACCAATTGACCAAACTTCAAGGTGAACGGTCATAGACTTAAACATTACTTTGGAGGGGACATTCCACCCATGGTTGTCCCGGATCTCCAAACCTTCCCCCTGGACAATTAAATTCGGGGTCGAGTCAAGTTCGTGACTCGGTTAACAAAAATAAAGCGCTTCTCGGGAGGCAACCCGTGTTTCTATCTTCTTTCTATTTTTTAATAAGTGTAACGTGAGGGGGGCTCGCCTCTTCCAATCTTGTGTTTTTGTTGTTTGTGATGATTGTCAGGATTACCCAGATTATGAAGACTCTCGTGCTCGTGGTTTTGTCCAACGCTCACTCGGTCTTCATCCATTCACATGCTTATTTTGGGAATCCTATATCCTTGATCTTATTGACTAACGTTTAATATTTGCATAATTAATATACGGCTTTGATATACGTGAGATTCCCTTTTCTATTAGGAATATACTTTGAAATTAGTATGAGGGGGTTGGAACCCCCACACATTGAGGATAATGTATCGTTCTAGTATGAGGGGGGAATCTATTGATTTGATCCAACTTGCTTCTGTCTATGTCTTTCACGTAACCTCGTTTTACCAAGAAGAAAAAAATGTAAGTTTTAGGCAAATTTAATAAATTTGCCAAAAATAAAATAAGTGTTTATCACAAATGTAGACTTTCCGCTGGTGAGAATAAGCATAATTTTTGACTTGACCGAGCGTAGTAAGCTCTAGCTTACTCCCTTAACCTTTATAAATTTATAAGCTTTTTCTAGTCTTTTATACAAGAAGCTTTAAAATGCGAATTCTAGCTCAAAAGGCCAAGATTTTGCAAGTTTCCATAAATGACTTTAAATATGCAAAGCTTTATTTTATTTGGCTAAGCATTCGCGGATCTTTTTATTAAAGATTTTAAATTTCGGAAGACGAGAATGATAAAGTTAAATATAAGTTGGAATGCTAAGCAAGGATTAGTTGAAAATCTTAAAAGCTCATAAGTGTAATTTGTGGCTTTTTCTCCAGTAGCTTCTAAAATGACTAATAATACGTGCTCTTTTTGAAAGACAAGTTAGAGTTTTATCACTCTTAAAAGTAGTCTCGTTAAGATAACATTTTTAGAGTAAAAAGCTTTATTGATGAATAGATAAATAAGAGTTTTTGTCCAAATTGTTTTTATTTTCTAAAAGAAAATTTTCGGTATACTATGTAAATAGGAAAGTTACTGTGTAAATATAAATGTTGCAAAAAAAATGATGAAAAAAATGAAAAAAAAATAAAAATGATTTGAAAAATACAATAATGTTGCTAGTATATGTTGCTTAATAAATAAATGAAAAATGTCTTTTTTTAAAATTTAAACATTCCTTTGAAATTAAACATGTTAATCCCTACAAAACTTTGAAACCGGACGTTTGTTAATTCTGATCAGTATTCTCTGTAAGGTGTCAAAAGCCTGGGCACTTGACCGATGAGGTTTGGAGGTTCCGAGAAGAAAGTCACTCTAAAGGAATTAACTTAACTACAATGTCTTAATTTTGGAGGAATTAGCTTGCTTTGAGTTATAAACTTACTAAGTTTTACGGAAACTTTTTAGTAAAGGGTTCAAAAGTCAGAGAATCTCGACAGATTATTCTCTGAGGGGTGTCAAAAGCCCGGTCACTTAGTCGACGAGGTTGGGATGTGCCGAGAAGAAATGTTGCTACATGGGACAATCTCACCTTTGAATTCATATAGCTAAAAGTAGAACATGAAACTTGGAATGGTTACAACTATCTAAAAACGTGGGTTAGATGGTCAAAATTCAAACTGATCACACACACTGTAATATATAATATCTGTCGGGAGGAGAAATATTACACAAACTGCAAATATGAGTAGCATTAGCATCCCAACTTGTAATTAACAATGATTTCGTTTTTAAGCTTAGTTTGGGAATAAGTGAAAAATCAAGGACGATGAATTTATCCTTCTAGGGCACCTTAGGATTGAGGTGTTTCTTATTCAGTGATCCTAAAAGTTATGATCAATAATGAAAGTCAAGCATGTTGTATATAATGGAAAATAAGAAAAATATGTGTGAAAGAAAGAAAATGGTAAACGGGGAGTGTTTAAAAAACTAGTAATTTCTTAATTTCTTTAAATTTTACACTTTGCTAATTTTCAAAGTATTTAATTTAAGGGGGTTGAAATTTTTGGTTTTCTAAACATGGATTTATTTCATTGCGTGAGGACACAACATTAGTTTAGTATGAGGGATTTTGGTATGTGCTTAAATACACATACCTTTATCTAAATAAAACAAGCTTAAATAACCAAAAACGGACACAAAATGCAAAAAATATGCTTGTTTTGCGGTATTTACCGTGCAGGTAATGGATATTCACAAAAAGACAAAAAACAGGGCAAAAACCGAACAAAACTGAGCACGAGATTGGAAAGAGCATGAAAAACCAAAGCCGAAGGTGTATGCATCTTAGTGGGCCAACCCAACCTAAGTTAATGGGCCGGATTAGCCCATTAACACATAAGACTTAAGCCTTATATCATTAAAAGTCCAAAACACCAAACCGACCCAATACCTACTTAACCATATCCCTGTTAACCTATTACACCAACAATCCCTGAACCCAACCCCGTTAGTCCCTAAACCAACCAAATCACTAACGGTCGTTACTCCTTTAACCATAAAATTTAAAATATAATAAAATAAGCCCGAAAAGGGCGGGAAGACCAAATCCAAGCCCAGACCCCTCTCCAGTGTTGCAATTCGATCACAAAACACTTCTCCATACCCCTGACACACGTCAGAGCCACGTGGCAATCTCCTATTGGACAAAATTAAACGCATCTATAGCTATGGAAAGTCAAAGAATTGAAGGTGCGTTTTAATGGTGATTGAAGCTTTCCTAAAACAATTTTGGGAATGATTGAAGACCCTAGGTTGTTTCTCCTCATGGATTGCACAAGACTCCCCTATAAATAGGGGAGGGAATCATTCGTTTAAAAAATAACTTTTCTTCTTGCAAATTTACTTTACTGTTTTATGTTTACTTGCTTTTAAGCTTTCATATAAGCATCTTTACCTTTTAAGCATTGTACTCTCAAAGAATTGATGAATAAAAAGTGAGTTCTCAGTTTAATTTTACAGCTTATTTAATGTTTTGCTTATTACTACTTATTTCTGTCTTATTTGTGCTTATTAATACTTTTTAATGTCTTTTATTACTATTTGGAGCTTATTGATAGTTTAAATCTCCTTTGTTCCTGTTTCGATATAATCTATCTTAATAATGCTTAAAATGGCTTATTCTGTTTGCTTAATGATAAGTGATTATTGAAGGGTGGCCTTTGCTTAATAAATTTCAATATTATAAGTTGAACATCTGTTTTCAAAAAGCCTAGCATAAATTAGTGTTTAATAGTTTAAAAATGCAAAAAGGAATTTTAAAGGGGTATTTGGCACAAGCAGCACTAACCTATGTTGGTGCTGCCTAAGTCTCTTTTGACCCATTTCCTCAATTTGTTGATCTAATTTAAGGCCTATTAATCTGGCTTTATAAGGTTTTAAGGATTTAAAATCTGTTTTAAGGCTTTGTGAAGTCAATATTTTAAACTATGGTGTTCAAACTCTTTGAATCTGTCATCTTGATGCCTTGATGTTTATGACTATTGTTTATGGTTCATGTTAGTCTCAATATGCATTAGATCATGGTTGAGAAAGTTTGCAATTGTCTCTTTAATCTTAGTCATAATTCTGTCATAAGTCTTAAGTTTTAAAAAAGGTTCAAAAGCCACTTTTGAATCATAATTTTAGAGTAGTTAGGGTTTGTTTTAGAATCTGAAAATCACGGCACAAGCTCATTGTAGTCCAAGCTCAATTTATTTGAGCTTATTTTTAGGTTTAAAGCTCATTTTCCTAGCTTATTTTAAGGCTGCAAAAGCTACCTTTTCACAAAAAAAATTGAAATAGATTATTTGATTTCTGAGCTTTTAGCTTATTTGAATGGCTTATTTTAAAGTTAAATTTGCTTATTAGGTTTAGAATAGGGTCTGTTTAAGCTTATTTCACCTTGGTGTTGGCTTATTAGTTCTATTAAGCCCATTTAGTTGTAAGCTTAAAAATAGAAACCTTAAGTGTTTAGCACATTCTGTCATATGTATTAGCTTATTTCTAGCTTATAATTAAGTTTAATAAAAAGTCTCTTTACAAAAATGCTTATTTAGACTTATTAGTTAAGTGTTTAAAAAAGGAAATAAAATAAAAACATTGGGCAGTATAGGGAAGTCTGAGGCTCGAACCCAGGACCTCGACCTTAACCGCCTAACTTTTTAAACACCACACTCTCTACCACTAGCGCCCTCGAGACTTTACGTTTATACTTTGCATAGTTTATTTATTAAGGGGTGTTGACATTTTAAGCTTACAACTTTTATAAGCTTATTTACAGCTTATTAGAATAAGCTGGTGATTCCAGTTTATTTTTCTTAGGTTTATAATTGATAAAAGTATTTTACCTGATTTTTTAGATTTTTATAAAATTGTTTAGTATTTTTAATAATATTTTTAGATTAAAAGTGTTTTTAATTCATAATAAATTAAATAAAAGTCAAAAAAAATATAATTCTTTTTTCTAAAATTTTCTTTTATCATTTAGGACTTTTAAAAATTAAATTTGCATTTCTAGGGGGTAAAATTTGATGTTTTAGGTTTTTAGATTGCGTTTCTAGAATCCCGTTAATGTTTTTTGTGTTTAATTCGTATTCGCTTTAATTGTTGCTTGTTTTTATTAATTATTTGCTTTAAATTTGTAGAAATTAGAATCCAAATCTAAAATCTTGAACTATTTAAAATCCCGATCTCATTTAAAGAATCCGATCTCCAAGCTTCAACTCGAATGGATAGTTTAATTCAAACGCCTCGGTCAGATCATAAAAACGACCGGGGGGGTGTTGGTGTTTGGTGTGTGAGGTGTGGTGCGGTTTAAAAGTTGTGGGGTGGGTGGGGTGGTGGTGTACAACAACTTAGAAAGGGTTAATTCGTAAATATCGATTACCTCTAAAATTATATTTTACTTTATGAGTGGTTTTTATTGCTTTGGTTTTTAAATGCGAATTATTTGCTGATTACCTAAAATATAATATATATATATATAATATATATATATATTATATATATACATAGATATTATATATATATATATATATATTTATTATTACTATTGGACATTCGATCAACTGCATAAAATAACCATCTGCACAACCCACTTTTGTTCCATGGTTCCAGGCATGTTCAAGCTAGACTTAGATCCTTTAGCTCCTAGGTTATTGCAAAATAGGGAAGCTCACATAGACTATCTTAAGTATACTCAAGAACAAGCTGATATTCTTTAGGGAATAGTCGAACAAGCTAAAGCGAAACAGCCTTTAGATAATGCGTTAGACTTTGCCTGTAAGCATGCCAAATGAATTCAGGAGTTACTTGTATATGTTCGAGATACATGCCCTAATGCGATTAAACTTAGTGCAAAAAATGTTGTTGTCACACCAATAGACAAAGTCATGAAAGTTAGGTTTTCTGAACCTCTCACATCCTCAAGCAACATTAAATAGGTAGAGTCATATAATTTATCAGATTCTAATACATCTGTGTTGTCTTCTACAGGATTAAAGTGTTCTACTAGTAATTGCGGATCAAAGCCTATAGGAAAAAAAAAGAATGATAGGATCTTGCAAACATCAAGTAGGAACATGAAGAATAAAGTAGAAGTCCAACCTAGGAAAGTTAATAAAAAGAATCGTATTATTGAACCTATTTGTGATGCTGATGTTAAGCATTCACTGTTAAATGCGAATTCTGAACTTGTTTTTGCTACTTGTAATAAATGTATGTTTGATGGTATCCATGATACGTGTCTTCTTGATTTTGTGAAAAATGTGAATAGCCATGCTAAATATGCTAAGAAACATAAAAACAAAATATTTGAAAACCTACGAGTCATGTATTCACTATAGTAGGACATAAGTGGAAACCAATAGGCAGAACTTTCACTATAGTTGGTAACACGTGCCCTTTAACTAGGATCACTTCAGCTAACGTAATGCCTCCTAAGAAAACCACTTCCCACTCAGTTGAAACACAAAAACCAAAGCTTAAAGTCTATAGCAGGAGACCCAAACAAATAAAAATGTAGGTTTGAGTAAAACGGCCAAGATTGTAGAATCTAAGAATGCTAACAACTCAGAACCCAATCATACTTGGGGATCCAATGCTACAAATATTCCATCGTCTTCTTCTCTTGTCAATGACAGGTTATCCAGATTGTTCTCTGGTATCTGAACTCCAGATGCTCAAACCATATGACATGGAACCGTTCTCAGCTCATGAACTTTGTTAGTAAATTTCTAGAAACAGTTAGATTCGGGAACGACCAAATTGCAAGGATTATAGGGTATGGTGACCATCAGCTGGGAAATGTTACTATCTCAAGAGTATACTACGTCGAGGGGCTTGGACATAACTTGTTTTCTGTTGGACAATTTTGCGACACGGATCTTGAAGTTGCATTTAGGAAAAACACCTACTTTATTCAGAATTTAGAAGGTGTTGATCTACTTTTAGGATCTAGAGACACAAATTTGTACATAATTTCTCTTGATGACATGCTAAAGACATCTCTGATCTGTCTTCTATCTAAAGCATCAAACACTAAGAGCTGGTTATGGCACCGTCGGTTATCACATCTCAACTTCGGTACTCTTAACAAGCTAGCTAAAGACGGTCTTGCACGAGGCATTCCAAAACAATTTTAGAAAGATCATCTGTGTTCAGCATGTGCATTAGGAAAAAGAAAGAAATCCTCTCAGCAACCCAAAGCTGAAGACAATAACCAAGAGAAACTATATCTTTTGCATATGGATTTATGTGGCCCGATGCGTGTGGCGAGTATTAACGAGAAAAGGTATATCTTAGTGATTGTTGATGATTACTCATGATTTACTTGGGTAAGATTTTTAAGGACAAAAGATGAAGCTCCTGAGGCCATCATCAAATGCATCAAAAATATTCAAGTTCTTTTGAATGCCACCGTTCGTAATGTTCGAACAGATAATGAAACCGAATTTATCAATCAGACTCTTTGTGAATTTTATGAAAATGTTAGCATCTCGCATCAAACATCTGTAGCTCGCACTCCTCAGCAGAACGACGTTGTCGAAAGGCAAAATTGGACTCTTGTAGAAACTGCTCGTATAATGCTGATATTTTCTAAAGCTATATTATTTCTATGTCCGAAGCAATCAATACAGCTTGTTACACCCAAAACCGTTGATATCATCAAATAACGTCACATTTTACCATCATTTATCCCATACATTTTACCCACTTTTATATAATTATTGCAAGATATTGATACTTAATTGTTTAAAGTTTATGATTGTAGTAATTATGGAGTAATTTTTAAAGATGAAGCTAAAAGGCGCTATTCTAGAGCTAAAACGAAGACATTTGAAGAAAACACTTATCTGACACCATACGCCGTATCCAACAAAGAAGATACGGTGTATCAGCGCCAGCCCATCACAAGAATACGCGTAAAAGATTAATTCCTAATTTGGCGTATCACTCTTCACCTATACGCCGTATACACCAGCTGGTCACCAAGGAAATTAACCCTATACGCCGTATTCACCTCTCTCCATATGGCGTATCAAGACAATTTTCAAACACTATAAACACGAGACTCAAAAACGAGTTTCAGTGTGCAAAAATTATATTCTTCATACCATACACTCTGAAGTCGAGTTTTCCAAGAGAAAAGGAGCAGCCAAGGTCAAGCACCATTCCTAATTCCATAGAAGACATCATGTAATTATTACTTTCTTAATAATTCGGTTTTAATTGTTTGATCACGCTTGTAAAATTACAATGATTGTAGGCTAATACCCTCGGGTATTAGCCATGTTAATGAATATTATAATGTTTGGTTTGTTTTAATCCGGCTTGCTTAATTTATCATTGTTGTCATTCAACTGGGTTTAGTGAGACTTAACACGTAATCTAGATACCAGAATAGCTCTCCATGTTGTGTTTTGTATGCCCGGACCAATGGGATCACAAATGACACCCTGTCCTTACCCTTTGATTATGAGCTTAGTTAGACCAGCAGGTGACCCGATAATTGTTAAACTAGTATTATTCTTAATTAATTGGTATTGATTTGGGTGGTGGACTACCGACGTATAAAACAACCACCAAACCTGTACCAGTCTCTTAGGCTGAAAACCTCCCATTTACTACTAGTAAATATGTACAGCATAGGTTTAACAAGGAATTAGACTAATATAGATAGAATAAAATACTGATAGAATATTAGGTCAACGTTCGCTCTAGTGTTCGACACCCTACTTACCGTGAAGCTGCATCTTGACCGGGTACACTGCCCGTTAAAGTGTTTTTTCTAGTTTGTCGGCTAAATATAAATGTAAAACTTGATAATCCTTAAATAACAACAGCACAACGACACAATCAAGTTTTTTGGCGTCGTTTCCGAGGAGCGAATTGTTTAATCTTTATTCTTATTAGTGTTTCTAACCTTTAACTTGCTTAGTGTAAATTAATTAATTAATTCTGATTGCTAATTATTTAATTTAATTATGTGTTTAATTTATTGCATTTTTTAATTGTGTTTTGAAAAGTTTTTTATTCTGATTGATCACCTGATACGGCGTATCCACCAGTTGGTTGCGGCGTATCAAACCTTCTACTCAGGACATCATATTGTCTTTACAGTCTAAACAACGTATCTGTTCTCCAAAACGATTCAGCGTATTCTGTTAACACTATACGGCGTACTGCTATTCAACAGACTCATACGGAGTATTCTGGTTAATAGGATACGGCGTATTTGTCATCTGATACAGTAAATATAACCTAAAATTGATTTTCATGTTTAAATTTTGTATTCCTTTTTGTAAGAACATATCATACTGATTGATTCTCTGTTTCAGGTGGTGCATGATACGGAGTTCTACTAAAGAACTACTTACACCTTTTGAAAACCCGAAACGAGTACTTCTCTCAAGAAGGAAGCTTTTCGAAACACCAAGCCTCGTAGAATCGAATTCACCTGAGTTCGATCAAATTTCTAAAGTCGAAGAGCATATTGAAGAAGAAGTTACAGAAATAATGGTGGAAGCAATGGAGCAATATATGAGTAAAACTCGTGGGGAGTACAGATCAGGAATTGCTAGGCCCACGATTGATGTTGATACCCAATTTGAACAAAAGGGGTAATTTCTCAAATAACTTCATGATAATAATTTTAGTGGTTTGGAACACAAAGATGCAAACAAACACATCGAAAAGGTTCTAGAGATTGTTGACTTATTCCATATCTTAAAAATAACTCAAGATCAACTTATGCTTCGTGCCTTTCCTGTGTCCTTAACTGGAGCCGCAAGCCGTTGGCTTAGAAACGAACCGGCTGGTTCGATCACAACCTGGGAAGTCCTAAAAATGAAGTTTCTAAACAAATACTGTCCATCTACATGTACCGCCAAGAAAATGGAGGAAATTAACAACTTCTAGCAGAAACCTGATGAAATCCTTTTCCGTGCATGGGAAAGATTTAAAGAATTGCTGATGAAGTATCCTCAACACTATCTAACTGACATGCAGGAAGTTATCTTGTTTTACAATGGGCTCGATGTTCCAACAAGACAAATCCTCGACTCAAAGGGTGCCATCCCAACCAAAACCGCTGTTGATGCTAAAGTATCCATCCAAGAAATGGCCGAATACTCTTAGAAATAGCACAATGGAACATCTTCAAGAAGCAATAGTACTGAAACTTCTGACGGGCTGGCTGCTATCCAAGCCCAACTCAATAGTCTCAGCAGATAAATTAAAAAAGTGAATGAAAAAGTGTACGCTGCTCAGGTCGGATGCGAACAATGCAAAGGACCTCATTATACAAAAGATTCTCCACACAAAGAAGAAGGGAAAACTTTAGAAGAAGCTTACTACATACAATTTGGTGCCCCCTATCAACCCAAAGGACAATACAAAGCAGTGATTCTACTGGCGCAACAATAGAAACTCTTCGTACCCAGCTCGAAGAGATACTATGGAAGAATCGCTGTCCAAATTTATGGCAGAATCAGCTAAGAGGCATGAAGAGAACTCGAACATCATCAAAGAGATCCGAGCTTCTACCAATGTAGCAATAAGAAATCAAGGAGCATCAATTAAAACCTTGGAACTACAATTTGGACAGATGAGCAAGGTGTTGCAAGAAAGAGGTTTCAGAAGTCTGCACAGCTCTACGGAAACAAATTTAAGAGACCAACTTAAATCAATCTCAACTGCTACAGCTGATCTATCTGAGATACGTCGTATGGAGTATGGTCCATACGCCATATAAGTACCACAACAGAGACACATACTTTCCGAAACAGTCCCTTTCCCGAGGCGACTACATAACTATTGCTATGATGATTAGAAGGAGACACGAGGAGTGAAGATTCTGGATGCTCATGATCACTACTTGCCTCAGAAAGAAAAAGATCTAGGGAGTTTTACCTTACCTTGTTTTATTAATAATGTTTGTTTTGATAAAGCCCTTGTTGACCTTGGAGCAAGTGTAAGTGTTATGCCATTTTCTACATATACCAGCCTCGGTCTAGGAGTTTTTTCTCACACTAGGTTGACCATAGAACTGGCTGATAGAACCATAAAACAACCAAGGGGTATAGCTGAGAACGTGCTAGTTAGGATTGGCAAATTTGTTTTCCCCATTGACTTTATCATCTTGGACATACCCGAGGATGACGATGTCCCTTTGATCCTCGAACGACCATTCTTGTCCACTGCCCATGTCAAGATCGATGTCTTTAAAAGAAAAGTTACTCTAAGGGTCGGGGAAGAAAAACTAGTTTTTAAAAGTATTAAGCCCGCCTCTAGCATGATCAAAAGGGTCTTTATAGATGAATGAAGGAAGGAAAAAGGTCGAACTTAACGACCGGCTAAAACAAAAGTGCTTCTCGGGAGACAACCAGATTGTTTTTAAATTATTTGTCGCATTTAAATGTTTAAATTTAAATTAATTGTTGAGTCTGTCTTCCCAGACATGACATACGGCATATAGGACACCTTAGGATATAGCGTATGCATATCTAGACGTTATCAGTATTTTAAATTCCAGTTTTTAATTTCCAGTATTTAATTGTTTTTGCTGGATTACATATGACGTATCCTAAGGTTTGGGATACGACGTATTGTAACCTGTACAGTTGTGTGTTTAATTGTTTGCCTGTATTGTAGGTTAGCGGTAAGTAGAAATTGCACGAACGTCTTCGAAGCTTTCATGCAGGACCTTGCTGCAAACGAAATTGACTTAATGGCATATTCTGAAAAATGTCATGTGTTGAACTCACACGGGTATTCTGAAGCCCTCATCAACACACCATATGCTCAAACACTCAAAATGGAGAACCATCCAGAGCAAACTATCATGGGAGTTTCCTCGTTCTAATTCTATTTCCCATATATTTAATTGTTTTATCTATTCAACGAGGACGTTGTATAATTTAAGTGGGGGATGGAGAATTAGAACGTACTTGTCCTTATTTTCACAAATAAAATGCTACATGCCTAAAAATGCTTAAAAATGATCAAATTAAAAAAAAATTAGCATAGTTTTTGTGAAAAATCACTAGTTACATTACCTCGCGCACTATAACCCTTAATGTCTACTTGTGAGAATTAAGTCTATCCGTTTCCAATTTCTTACTAAAATTTCCACAAAATATGAGTGTGCCGGTGATGTAGTGGACTTTAGAACTTGGCTTGATATATCACTCGAGACCTCAATGATGAGTACTATGGACTTAGATGGAGTAGCATGTTAACTGGTAAATTTCTAGAATAAACCAAAAAGCCTACATGTCGTTATATTAACTAACTACACTGGTTAGTTAACCCCCGTGTAACTCTTTGCTTACTCTCACTTTTAGAGTAAGATTTCCCTAGAATAACCTGCTGAGCCATTCCTTTCTTTTTCCACACCAATTAAATTGTTTCGTTTCACCTTTACACCTTAGCCTACCGTACAGATTAAAGCCTATTTTAATCAATGTTACTAGTTGCTTTCGTGTAAAGTTTTGTAGTTCCTGCATCAAAGTGAAACTTTTCTTTCTTTGTAAAGGTCGAGAAAATTGCACAATGCAATAGGAATATTTGTAGCTCGTGTATTTTGCTACTTTCGTGATTATGTATTATGTCCGAAGAAGAAATGTTAAAAGGAAGAATCAGCCAGACGAATGATGATAGTGAAGACGGTGAAATAACACAGAGATTTATGATGTATTGTTGAAAAAAAATAGTTGAAAGAAAGAAGACGGTGAAAAATAGTTGAAAAGGATCGATTATTCGTTGATACGTGCAAAAAGTCAACGATGTAAAGTATTGTAAAAAGTGGGCGATATCACCACTTATCTTGTAAAGTATGTAAAGTTTGGGAATGTAAGGGAAGTAGACCTTTATGGGAAGTCAACTTAGGTTGTCATTGTCATCTTATGATTGAGACGTTTGATTATATGTTCAAGTCATTGTCATGGAACGGTCGGGGAAAGTTACTAGCAACCGTACCCTATTTGTTGGCTTTAATCTATTTGTTTTGTGATTTTTTATTTAACAACCATTGGTATGTGTTTAATTACACATACCTTTTACCTTTAAAAACAAGCTAAAATAACCAAAAACAGACTTAAAATACCAAAAATATGCTTGTTTTGCTAATTGTGTTGTGCAGGAACGGATATCTAAGAAAAGGACGAAAAACGAAGCCAAAAACGATAAAACCGGACACGGAATGGAAAAGCAAAGTCAACCAAAGTCAAAGAAATGGTCAGCAGCAAAAAGTCAACAGTCAAAGTCAAAGCCGATAATGAAGAATACTTAATAGGTCAAAACCGCACCCATCTAATGGGCCGGATAAGCCCATTAGTATTATTGAAGACTTTAAGCCCACAAAGAAGAGGGGGGTTAATTTTGCCATATAACCAAAGAAATACTATAAGGGCCTAAACTGCCACATCTAGAAAGTCATACACCACAAGGACTTGTGGTGAAATAACAAGAATCACCCTTGGGGGTATTTTCTGCCAACATCCCAAAACATTACCCCCACAAAGGACTTCTTTCGCAAATATACAAATATAACTAAGGGGGTGTTTCTGCCAATTTCCAAACTTACATTAAACACAAGGACGAAATGTGAAAAAAAAATATAACACTTGAGGGCTATTCTTGACAAACCCACAAACCCTTACCCTGCGTTTTAAACTACTGTATATCTCTTTCACGTTTTTCCCGCCAAAGCTCATAACACCCCAAACCTGTCACTTTCATACTTCGTTGACTCCCCCACAACCTTCCAAACCCTTCACAATCAAAAACCCCACCTCCCACATGGATTTGCCAAGCTGGCAATCCTAAATCCCTCAAGTTCGAATCAATGGTTGTTATAACTTTGATTGGGCAACACTCAAAACCAAGGGCCAGGATTGGTTTTGTGTTTTTACACTCACAACAAACACAGAACGGGTAAATGTCTCTACAAAGAAGCACAAAGAGATGAGGACAAAGAAAAAGAGGCCAAGACCAAAACCCTAGCTCGTTTTCTATATAAATCTTTTGTAAGCCATTAAGGTTGTAAGCCCAGATGCAAAGTGGGTAGAGTTTAGTTTAGATCTTAGTTTAGTTTTTAATTTTTAGTAGTAGTAACTTATTGTACTTTGCACTTGTTACAATTCAATGAAATTCAATTTGGTGTTTAAGTTTACTCTTGCTTAAAGTTTCTTTTAAAACCTCATATAAGTTCTTATATAATCCGTTTACATTTTTGCACAAGAATTAAGAAAAGGAAACCAAAAAGAAAGAAAAGGGTGTGCTAAATTAAGCTTATGGATGAATAAGCAGAAAGGGATGGCTTATTGATTTTAGAGTCTCATGGGAGACACTTAGGGTTTGGTTATTAAGCTTTGAAAAGCTTAAACTCATTGCCAAAAGCTTGGACAGGTTGTAAGTCCCCTATTTATCTTTTTCAAATTTTGCTTATTGCTACAGTAGCTCAGCTTATTTAGTGCTTATTTATGCTTTTTCCTACTTAGTTATCTCATTTATGCTTGTTCATGTTGTTATTTGCTTGCTTGGGCTTTTGTTTAAGCCTAAATTGAAAACTGCCTTAGATAGCTTATTTCTACTTTTTGCTTATTAGCTTATTAAAGTGCTTATTTCCTTTTGCTTTTTACTTTTTACTGCCTAATATTACATGCTTGATAATTGTCTTTAAAAATCTTTGATGAATTCAGTCATTAAAGGCTTTTAAATCTGTCTTAAAAATATAAGGGGGTGTTTGGTTTAAGCCCAAAATGGGTCAAAATGGTATGGTCATGGGTTGTGGCCATTTGGCCAACTTTGGCTAACTTTATTGAGCTCTTGTGAGTCTGTTTCCCCAATTTTTCAAGTCCTAAAAGTATTTTTCAAGTTTTCTCATTGGTTCCTTAAATCTGTTGAATTAAAAAAAAAAATTCATGAGCTTATTTGTTTAAGCCTTTGAAAACCTGAAGTATGGTTTAGAATTATGTCATTTGTGTGTGTCAAAAGATAGTTAGTTAGGTCCTTAGGTTTTACTTGCACTTTATTCAATTCTGTCAACATAAGCTTTGTGTTTTTCAAAAGTTAAAAAAAGCTAATTTTCCAAGTTTTTAAATCTCGTAGCGCTAAATATGTTTTAGTTTCCAAATTTTTTTGTTCACAAGTCAGTTTGTATCTTAATGTCCATCTGTTTTAGCTTATTTTTTGAGTTTTGAGCTATTTTATAACTAACTTTTTGTCCATTTTTAAAACTGTTAAGACTGCCCTGGTGCTGAACCTTGAATTTCAAAACAGTTTTTCTAGCTTATTTGTTAACTTTAGCCTGAGTTTTTGGCTTTTATAAAAAGCCAATAAGCTCATTTATAAGCTCCATTAGTTTCAAACCTTAGGAGGACCTCTAGGTAGTTTTTTAAAAATTCGCTCAATTAGGCTCTTGATTGTTTCATTATTAGTTGTAGTAAATTGCTTATTTCTTTTCCAGCTTATTAGGTTGCTTATTAGTTATAAGCTTTTTTAATTCCTTTTACTTATTAGCTTGGTTTCTGTTGGTCTTTAATCTTATTTTTAAATTTCTTAGCTTATTGGAGTGCTTTAAAATTAAATGTCCTTAACCCTTTAATGTTAACATACTGTTTGATTTGTTAAGCTCTTTTCTGGCCTATTTAGTTGCTTGTGGTTGCTAAATTTTGTTGCTTATTGCTTATCTTATCCCCTTTGTTGCTTGTGATTGCTTATATGCCATTTGTTTTTGCTTACTTGTGCTAAAAACCAAATCAAAAAGCTATATTAAGCCTTTAAGCTCATAAGCCCTCTGCCCAAACTTTGAGCCCCTTTCCTTTATTGTCCCTTTTCCAGCTTATTTTTTTGGTTTTAAGAAAGAGTGATAGTTATGAAAGTTGCTTATTTACATGTGCTTAACAAGTTTGTATAAAAAGTTTTTCTAAAAAAAAAGGGATAAGGGGAAACCCGGGTGAGCAAGACTCGAACCCGGGTCTCAACCCTCATCAACCTCTTTCATACACACCCCTACCGTTGTGCCCTTGGGACTTCTTCGTTAGAAGCCCAAGTGGTTATTAATATAACCACATTTTTCCCAATAAGCCTTTCAGCCCTTGTGGGCTTATTCCTGGCTTATTTATAAGCTGTGGATTCAAGTTGGTATTTTTCCTAGGATAGTCGTAGCTTAATCTATTTTTTTGTATTTTTTCGTAATTTTTACTGTTCATTTACTAATTTTTATAATTTAGTTTCTTTTAAACTGTTTTTAATTCATAAAAAATAAATAAAAAGTCAAAAAAATATTTTTCTTTTTTACAAAATTTTCTTTTATAATCTTTTACTTAGGAAAAATATAAAAACATTTGTAGGGTCGTTTTTTCAAAATTATACTTTTAAAAGAATGGGATTTAGCCCCGTTTTTGTTTTTTCATTTTAAAGCTCGTTTTAACTCTGTTTTTAGTCTAGTCTTTTTCATTCTTCATTATTAGACCCCTAGAGTAGATCAGAAGTAAAAAATTTCTTTGTAGGGTTAATTTTTAAGATTTTAGGTTTTTGATCCCTTGTTCGGGATTCCTGCTTTCGTTTTTGAGTCTAATTTCATAATTTATAGGTTTTTCTCAATCGTTTTTGCTTATTATTGATTAATTTAGCTTTCTACACTATCAAATCATTAATCTCATTCAAACTTCAATTTTCCGACTGTATCGATTCTCAAGCACATCCTCGTTGGGGATAAACGACCCGGGGATATTCTATACTACTTCTCGGTTTCATTGATTATTTTTAGATTATACTTATTATATATATTTTATTATATATTATATATATAAGAGGTTTAGTTTAACAATTTCAATCAATTTTTGGCGCCGCTGCCGGGGAGGCTGTGAAAACGATTATCGTTATGTTTGACAAGTTGTGTTTGAATCTGTGAATATTATCATATAAAAAAAACCCTAAAAGTACAAAAATATTTTCATTTTCTTTTTAGTATAATTATCATTTAAAGAAAAACTAAAAAAAAAAAGAGAACCCAAAATATAAAAAAACATTGTCCATAAGAAGAAATAAAATTCACAAATTGGTAAAAATACCAAAATATAATATTCTCAATTGAGGTATTAT